>VZUI01065353.1:0-52030 GCA_013401135.1 Cettia cetti | reverse complement strand
GAGGCCAAAATGGCATCCTGGCCTGGATCAGCAACAGTGTGGCCAGCAGGAGCAGGGCAGTGACCATCCCCCTGTGCCCAGCACTGGTGAGGCCACACCTTGAATCCTCAGTTCAGTTTTGGGGCCCTCAATTCCAAAAGGACATTGAGGTGCTGGAGAGAGTCCAGAGAAGGGCAATGGAGCTGGGGAAGGGTCTGGAGCACAAGTCTTGTGAGGAGCAGCTGAGGGAGCTGGGGGTGTTTAGCCTGGAGAAAAGGAGGCTCAGATGAGACCTTATTGCTCTCTACAACTGTCTGAAAGAAGGTTGCAGCCAGGTGGGAATCAGCCTCCTCTCCCATGTAACAAACAAAAGAACAAGAGGAAATGGGCTTAAGTTGCCTTACCTAAACAGATCCCTGTTTTTCCAGCTTTTTTCCCCTAATGAAAATGCATTCTGCCTGATTGCTAACTATAATGAAAATCAATTTGCAAATACAACTATCATACCAAAATTTTTGCTAACAAGAATATAATATATCACTGGATATTTATTTAGCTCCACTATATCGCTGGATAATTATTTAGCTCCACTTGACTTTTTCTTAATGTTTTTAATGGGTTTCAAATAGTGACGCATTTATTTTTTAGTAGATGGCTCTTTTATTAGTAGTTATCTATATCAAGATTAATTAAGAATGCACATAGCTATCATTTTACCACATGCATATTAATTTGTCAGAATAAACCAACCAACTTTATGCTAAGCAGCATCTTTCCATACATTCACAGATAACCCAAGCGCCCTCTCTACAATACTTTGACTCTAGTAATAAATTCAGATGTTTAAACATTGAACATGTTTAAATAAAAAACAACCTCTAATTAAACAACCACTATGACACTTTATTTTTACCATCTCCCCACTCTTGTGACAGCTCTCTCAATACAATGCATTTTTCAGATACAGAATGTAGTTACTTTGAACTTTAAAAGCACTTGGAACATGGAAGACATTTAATTATTACTATTTTCTTTGTTTTCTTTTGATACTTGCCCAAGTTTGTTAAATAAGTGTGGTTTAAAAAGCAGAAAAATAAATCTAATTTTATAATGTGCAGATTACTGGTAATTGCCACTTTCTTGTGTTGATAAATACATAGTTGAGTTTTGTATGTAGATAATTTTATTTGTAATGGTTAATTATCACTTATGTGAACAGAGAAAAGATCAAATTCCTTCTAAAGTAAAGCCTCCAGGTACCTTGCAAAATACCCTGTCTCTCAACTATACTAGTTGTACTTGTTTATAGATAGAAATCAGTCTTCATTAAAATCCATCTACTGTTACCCAGTGATGACAATGAATCTTTACTTGACAACAAGTAGAGAGATGACAAGAATTGGCTTGCACTGGCAAATCATCATTAACATGTATGATCAAGAAATAGCTTCACTGAAAGGATCAAACTAAGAGATTTAAGGGGCCTCAAATAGGAAACTAGGCTTTTAAAATCCACTATGATTCTTCCCTTTTAATGTAGGTGAAGATAACTTACCTGTTAGACTCAGACTGTTCAGGCATCTCATGGAGCCAATACTAACAAGTACATGTTTTGGAATTGAGGAGATTCTTCATTAGAAAATGTTTCTTTTTAAAGTTAAGACACAAAATGTCCAAGAAGAACCTGCACTTAAGCCATTTTGAAGCACAGATAATAGAAAACCTATAACTAACTATAAACTATAACTAAAACTTATAACTAATAAGAAATAAACACCACCTGTGGTATCAAATTTAACTTTTAAGTTAGACTTTAGATATATCCAGATAAGTTAACAAGTTTAACTTACTCTGGGGTTATCTTGTACAAGTTTTTAAGTCAATGAACTTTCTTCTTATTGTCTGCCTAAAGATATGCAGCCATGCTCATTAGACAGACTAAAAACATGTATTTATTTGAATTGTTGTTCAGACAACTATTAGTCACATTGTATAGACTTTTCTCTTACTGTTAAATGCAGTTTTGAGATATAAATGGTAGCTTCTGGGATCCAGACAGCTTTTGGCAGAACACACAGATAAATTTCAGTGATGATTTGTACAAAAAGTAAGAAAGATAAGTTGCATTGTAGACATCTGTGCACAAATTCCTTGGAAGCAAAAGCTGATTGAACCTGTTTAAAGAGAGCAGTGGAGGGCTTTTCCTCTACTTGAATCCAGCAGTAAGCTCAGTTAAGAAAGACCCACTGGAGTCCCTTGGCAGCAGTATTTCCTTAAGTGAGGCATCACTAGTGGACTAGGGAGGAAATAAATAATGAAACTTAAGCATCTCCCTTTTCCAAAAGGAAAATATAAACAAGGTTAAGAGAGGCAGAAAGGAGAGACAGAGAGAGAGATATCATGGCAAATACCAGATTGAATTCCCTCTGGCTCTGCTTCTTAATTAGGGGAAGACTAAGTGGAATATGAACAGATGGGAAATGAGCCACTCCTCACTTTGCACAGACAGATCTATGAGCCACAAAGCCAGAAGAAGGAGGATATCCTTCAGATGGAGACAAAAAATGCCAAGCTCTTTCCCTCTGAGAGACAGGTTTGATGCTCTAGCAGCCCTTGTACCATTACTTCCTGCTATGACACAGCTCTCCCCTGCCGTGCCAGGAGCCAGCAGAGCATGTCTCTCTAGCTGTACAGTGTTGGAGGCATTAGCTCCATTAAGTTAATAAAAATCAACTGCTTATACAATAGCATTACTGAGCTCAAAATTCAGAGAAGTAAGGGTCAGACTGCCCTGTCCTCTTCAGATTTTCCCAGCCTTCTCCAACTTTTCCACGGTGTGCTTTGGATCTCTGGCCCAATTCAAACATCTGTCATCCACGCATACCCTGTTCCACTTAACAGCTTCACTTAGCAACTCACTGCAAGTCTCCCGCTCTGAGTGTGCGTGTTCTGCCAATTCCCCATTCACTTCTCATTTGTGAGGTTTTAATCTTGTGCCTGCTGGTTTTTTGGTCTCAGGAGAAAGAAAAGGTTTTGTACTTTTAAAGTGTGAATACTTTCATGAGGTCACTCAAAGACTACACTAAATTACTTGTGTAATTACTTATACAACTGAAGACACATTTAACATGCCAAGCTCACAGACGCCTTTATCTATACTAGATAAATTTCTCCATGTATTCCCTTCTTTCTGAAATAGTTTCTCTCTGACAAGTCACTGGCTGGAAGCTTAAGCGCCCTTACATATGAATACAAAAAAACCCTCAAACACCCATACTGCACTGACTAGCAGGCAACTAGAAATAATCATTTGGTCTTCAGTGCTGAGAAGCTACAAATCACAAAGAATTTGTCCCATACGCAGAATTAATTTCTGATAAAATAAGTAAAAAAAAGCTTTAAATATAAATTACTAAAAGCAATGCCATTTACTAGTACTTAGCTTCCCAGAGAGTTCTTGAGAAAAAAATGTTAATCAGCACACCTAAATTACATGTCACCATTTCACCCAAGAACAGCATATTCTTTAGCAAATTACCTGCAAGGTTGTTTAATTTCACTATAGACCCACTCTCTCTCCTGTTTCCCAAGCTCTCAGCAATCTGCACAGAGTTTTATTTCCTACAATAAATATGTATCAGGTCAGGAAAAAGGGTTTTTTCCATAGGTGCTTTTAGGACCTGATCCACAATTCTTTGACATTCATAGGAGCTTCTTCTGGACATTTCAACAAAATTTCATAAAGAATCCAACAGAACCATGAGAAGCTATTTCATTTCACCCAGTACTTCCTAAACTGAACTCCAATCTCTACTTTTGGATTAGACAAGTTCCAGAAAGGCAGTCCTGATTGATTTTTTTCTATCTTCAAAAGACCAAGATTCACCACTGCCGTTTTTCTAGTATTTAGCCATTTGTGTTGCTGGAAAGGTGAGTCTAATCTTGAATTTTAATTATTTCCTTCCCTGGTCATTCATATTTATTTTATTCCTGGAGTACCTAGTATTCCTTTTCTGCGAAGATATTCACATACTACTTACTTCTTAAGTCTAATTTTTCCAAATGCAGCAGGTCAGACTCTGTCATTCCCAACCCAATGGTATTCTCTATGTCTTTAAATTCCTTCGACACTTTTCCAGTATTTTTTCTACATCCAAATTTCAACTTCCTTTTTTAAGGACTACTGTCATCAAAATTATATATAGTTTTAGCTTCAGGTATAAAATAAACAGATGTCAAAAAGAAGTTTGAACTCTTTCTGATCATATTTTTATGCCTTCTAATTCATCCACCCTAGCGTGCAGTTACTCCTTCTAGTCTGAAAGTCCCCCTAGTGCTAAATTCTTGTCCTCTTACCTCTTGTTGCTTCTCAGAGCTACCACCTCCCTGAACACAGCCCTCATCTCTATAGTTCTGCACTCCTTTTTTTAATCAAAAAAGTATTCATCTCACTATATTAAAAGGATCTCATTTGGACAGGCTCACAATGCCAGGTGATCAAAGTGGGTTTTGTACAAAATCTTTGACTTTATTTTGCTTCAACATTTCAATGGATTTTGTATCCTCTGCAAGATTTCACTACATGAAATGCCAATTGCTCATTGACAATTAAATTTTGACTGTTGCCATTTAACTATCCATTATTTATATAATTTTGGGGGTTTTTGAATTAAAAAACTCTGCAATAATTAGCATTTTAAAAATGCAAGACAAAATATCAAGGCAAATACTTTGTAAGAAGCATCCTCCAGAGTCCTTAGAAGCCAGCTAAAACACTACCTAATGCTTTATCCTTTGGAAGCCTATTTTTACCTTGCACATTGGTCAAAATAGCAACCTATTGTAATTAAATAACAATAATGATATGACTCATAGTGTTAGTTATACCAATAGCAGATACGAAAAAAACTAGGCTAATTTCCAGAGAGGCTTTGAGGCTACTCTTATTTCTAAGAGTAACAAGTTAAGCTTCTTTGGAGTTATTTTATCTAACTGAAATTATTTTTGTGAAGAAAACACATGGAGCAAAGCCACTGAAGTACAGGAAGAACTTGTCCCCCATCTCACACCGTAACTGCAAGCTATATTTATAACTGGCGAAGTATTGCTCCCCTCTTCAAAGACAAACTGCTGGTGAGGCTCTTCTTCCTCTGCCCACTTTGCTTAAAATGTTCACAGCATGAATTTTTATCTCCACAGTGGGAGGCCAAGGATTAGCCCCAGTCTCCAAGAGGGTGGAGAGATTTAAAGGTCAATTTAATTAGCTCATTCTAATCTCTCGCACGCCTAATGTAAATGTCATTGTTTTCTAACTGCTATTTTAGCTGACAAGATTGTATTTTAGAAACTTTGAACACATGAACTGTGTGTTGGATGTAATAAATACTCGGTGTAACTAATATAAAAAGGGATCCTAATAAAATTGCCACTGAGTCAGAGACTTTCCTAAGAAAGAGAAAAAGGGCAACAGGAAAATTCTGGTGGTAAAGCATAGAGAGCTTTAGAAGAACAGTAATCTTTCAAACTGACTGGCTTAACAGCTTCTCATTGATTTAAATCTTCCCCATTTCATGATGTCTGGACAAAGGCAAACAATGGTTTCTGGTGCTGTGATCTCATCCAAAAGCTGTGGAAAAACTAAAATGAGCTTCACAAGCTCAACATACCCTAAAGACAAATCAGATCACATCCCAGACTATTTAAGAGTGCCTCTAGGCAAGCTCTGCATGAACAAATAGGCAAAAACAAGTGCACAGATGATGCTCTGTGATGGCTGAAATCATAGGTCAGTGTAAAAGCCTGGCAGTGGCCCATGGCTGTTGGAGGACGATGTACACACTGTCTGGCCGTTCTTCTGCAGTAGAAGTCACAGCGCTGCTCTCTGAATCAGGCACAACTTCCCAACAAGACAAACCTGGAGCTTCCCCCAACCTTTTTTTTTTTTTCTTTTTTTACAAGACCTCAGGAATCATGGATATGGCAATAAGACCAGGATTACTGATTAAGGAGGACATCAGAGAGACAGGGTCATACAACTCACAGATGACATAGATGCTACAAGGTCATTTGCTGTAATTTGAAACAAGTAGCCCACTTCTGAGGTGATTCTCAGGACAGCGATTTGTCAGCATGGAAAGAAAAACCACCAGTGCTTTGTCTTTTTAACAACAGAAGCACCAAGTCCAGAGGTATCTGGATTGTCATACAGAGACAGGTAGGGATGACTTTTGGGTCTATTTTGTATGGTGACACTGCATTCTTGCCGTTAAGCAGGTGCTTATCTGGAAGCCCTGCTGTGGAAGCATGACCAGGAACACTGATCTCTGACACTGGAAGGTGTATAAGGAATCTGACATGGAGAAAAGCATACCCTGACCTACCAGTAACATATGCTACAAGCACACTCAGGGGTGTAACCTCCCCTGCATTTGCCAGATATATGGACAATTCTGCATGATGATTTCTAGTCAGCTCATAAGCACAACTCTCAAAAGGCCTATGGTGAATGTCATGGGACCTCTAAAAGATGAAAATAGGTCACCACTGGTGCTGTGTTGCACCCATCAGAAAAATGAAGCTCCTTCTACGATCCTGTTAAGATGTGGATTTACACACTCCAAACATCTATGAACATTTATTAAAAAAATTGCATTCAGGCAGTGATCACTATGGTGAAACACGTGAAAAACTTTGACAGAGAAGGGAAAAACACGAACTTTTTCTTTTTTTGCATTGAGTTATCCTTCCAGGAGAAAGGTTATGGGTTCCTTGCCTTCGTTGAATAAGAGTTAATGAATAAAACACGAGGGTCTTTCCTAAATCAAGTTATCCTATTGAGACCATAGATCTGGGTTTGGAGCTGTCAGCTTAAGGCATGCACTTGCTTTGGAAAGAGTTAGGGCTCTCTTTCTGGGAGCCTTTTCCCTTCAGCCCTTCAAAGCTTGGCTTGATGCCTTCCTTCCAATGGTTGTGTCTGTAGGAACTCAGGGAGTACCTATCAGTTTGTTCTTTTGATGCTGCCAGCACAAGCTAGATGACTATTTTCCAGTTTGAATGCCTGCTTGTGAACGATACTCAGTTTAGGCAAGGAACAGCTGAAAGCAAGGCAAATTAAATGTTTTCTAGGGAAAACTGAGAAACCACAAGTTAGAATTTCTGTTGCCATAGGTACTAAGGTTAAGTTCCACCAACACTAAATTACTATTTGGGCCAACACTTAAGGCACTAAATCTTACAACGCTAGATTTAGATTGCAAACTTCATTTTTTACATGCTGGAAAGACTACAAACAGGACAGGTTTTGTTACTACAGCTGGTCCAACACTTCACTACCACCACTGCCTATACTCATGTCAAACAAGATGTCAGGAGTTCTGAACATCTTGGTATCAATGTCCATTTGGATCCACAAACTGTATACTCTGCTACAGCTCATGTGACAGATGAGCCCAGGAACTTCTCATGCACTGACAGACTTACTATGCTAAAATAAAATTACTAGCACTGGTATTTTCTTTACAAGACAGTTCTTGCTTTGATGATTTTTAATGCACTTAATGGAATTAATTGAAGAGATTGTCTTAGGAATAAGCTCCAGCTCCTTACACAGCTGTTGCTGACCTTGCTGTCTATAGTTTGATGCTAGAGATGGCTTGTTCCTTCCCAAAACAAGGGCCAAGAAATAAAAGCATGAATTTTAATGCAGATCCACCAGCTGAGAGCTCTGATTAATATTCGTTTGTCTGAAGAAACATCCTGGATTGCAAAGTACTTTTCAAGTTCTTAAGATGATGTCTTAGGACAAATGAACAAAAATATTTAGAGGGTGATAAGAATTTTGATGATCTGAAGTTTAGATACCTCAAAAGAAAATTATATTGAAGGCTGACATCAAAAAACTAAGCCTAGAATTTGCATTGTTTTCTTGATGCCTTGTTATGAGTCTGGACTACAAATCCTTCTGCATAGAAAGCTCTGGGAGATATTGAAAAGTCTCCTTAACAGCCTTACCAGAAGAAATTAAAGACATTGAGGTTCATTTGGTTTGTTATTAGAGAAATTGCTTAAAAGCAGGAATTCTCATTAACTATTTTATATTTCAGCCTTCTATATGGAAAAATGCTTAGAGAATATCAGGCATAGGTAAATTAAAAAGGACTAACAGACCAATCTGCTAAAAGTTCTCTATGAATTCTTTGTCTTATACATAGATCTCAAAAACTGCTCCTGCAGACAGGAGAAGTCAGATCTGAGCCTGTCTCCTATTATACCAAGTACTAAAACTTCAAGGGAAGTCAGTTGTGCTCTCCCTCATCCCCAGCAGAAGGCTCATTAGGTACACTGGGACACTGGTACCTTCTGGTATGAGCAATTGTACTTTACTGGGCAAGAACCCAGTCTTCCTCTTTTGCCTAGCAGAATCCAGATGTTGGATTCAGCAATAACATTAAGCAAGAACAGATGTGTTGGAGCATAGTAAAGTTTCCCTTTCCAGAACAACAGCAATATATCCTACTTTTCTATAGATTGTTGGGGGGTGTTAGGTGAGCTGCCTGACTGTTAATCTCTCATAATTTTGTAGTTTACAGAAGCTAACCCTATAATTCTTCTAACAGAACTCTACTCTTGGATTTTCTAAGATAACTGACTTGTATGTGTTAGGATGTCAACTGACTTGAGAAGAAATCCTAAAGAAAAACAGCTATCCCATTAATTGGGCGAAGGGGGTGGGGGTGGGTAGAGGAGGTAGAAATCCTTCTGTAGAATAACCTTTAGAGTGTCTAAAGCTGAGGGGAAATGCAGAAATTAAAATTAATTTAGTGCTTAGTGAGGGACTTTACAATATCTGATTCCTAATAATTTTTTTTTCCTTTTCTACTAGAAACAGTTAATTCATTCAAGTATTCTGTGAATATTAGAAGGATTCTTTTTTAATTAAGCAAGAAAACACTAAAAAAAATACATAATTTAGCCTATCAAGGCAAAATCTGTCATTACTTAATGCTCTGGCTTTTGGAATTATTTTGACACTTTAAAAAGCAATCTTCAATCAGAGATCCATATGTACTTTCTTGTAACATCCAACAGTACAGAGCAAAACAATAGCCTCTTTCCCTTTGATAATTTATAGTCTTTGTAAGTGGTTAAAATGGTTTTAAAGTTTTTCCATCATTCAAATACAATTTTGATTCATACTGACTTATCATCAATTGTGTTCCCCCTTTTAAGAAAAAACAGCCACACCAGTTTTTAATTTAATGCAGTAACTGTTTTTGAATTTTTTTTATATAAGAACAATGTTTCTTAACCTAGATTAAAGACTTCATTTATCATAAAGTTTGTATTGGCAATCTTTGAATGAAACTCAAGGTTTCACTAACTTCATACTGTATTTTCTATGCTGCTGTCCATTATAAAGCATGAATCACAAAAATGTCCACACTCAGTATTAGCAACTTCACATGTATCTCCAGTTCAGTAATAAATGTCTCTTGGAGATGCCCAACTAGCTATGAAATACAGACAGATGCAGAACAGATTACCAAAAACATCTCAAAAAAGGGAGTTGGTTTGTGTCATGTAAAGGGAGTTCATTCCAGGAACTGTAATTGCCATTACTAGAAATGGCTTCCTGTAAGGCATGAACCATATACAATTTTAGGAATTCCACTGACTCCAAAGTCAAGACTACTTGTAGGAAAAAACCATTTGTCTCTTCAGAGACAAAAAGGAGATCTCTGTAAGACAAGTTCCATATATTAATTATTCACATCTGAACTAAGTCTATGTGCTAAGTAGTCCACAAAATTACTACAAAATGAAAAATTCAATGTAAAGAATTAAAATTAGAATAGCCCACTACTTAGAGCATACACTACCAATTTTTTTCTTCAGGTAGGTTTTGTTTTTTGTCGTGCTTATTCATAAGGAAAGACTATTTGCCCTCCGGAAGAACTCATCAAGGATATCAGCAGAACATTCTGAAAACAAAGGCATTTAAAATGCACGTTCTTTGAGACTGTGACTGATGTGTCTGACTAATGAACAAGGTAATTGGGTTTATTTATCTAAACCAATCCTTTCTGGCTCAATAATGGGAATGACACTGTTCACAGTTGACTAGGACTCCCTTCCTGAAAATCACTATATACAAAAAACTAGCAGAGAAAGTAACTTGATATTTCTTCCATCAACTTTCCCTTATTACTGCAAATAATTTTTCAATTTCAGGTTTGATTTGAGTATAAAACAACAATTTTAATCAATAATAATTGGAATAACATCCTTGAAGGTAAAGGTTATCTGAAAAAAGTATATCCCTCTGTCAAATTAGATTCCGCTTTTAAATCACAGACTGTAACATTAAAATGAAAGCAACTTCTACATTTAATAGGGATAATCCCTATCTTACATGTGGGGAGACAAATTTTCTTTATGCTTAGTTCTGTAAAAATAATTTAATTTTCAAAGTGAGTTCAAAATACATTAATACTTTGAGCATTTAATTTCTTTTCTTTTTAATCAGATTAGTCCAGTAGAAAAAGAATTCAGAGTGATAAATTGCTTAGGCTGAGGAAAAAAGCAGTAGTGAAGGCAGACGCTGTCTTCCCTTGGGTTAAAATTAATATTAACTATCTTCTGTTTTTCATTAAATATGCTTTAAATACTAAAAAACATGAGATTGTTTTTCTAATACATAATTTTGTTGTATCAAACCCCAGGATGTAGTTACATGTTCTTATTTTGGATTGTTGATTGGTTACATTACCAAAACACATAGCTACAAAGAAGTATTTTTGGTTTTAATCTGAAAATATGGACAGTTTATCCAGTGACAGTTCCTTAATGCTGTTTTATCATTGTTATCTTTAATAAATCCAAGCAGCAGTATAACAGTTACAATAGGAATTTCTGTTGCAGAACAACGGTGCAGATGGAAACATTTCACAGAGCTGTGGAATGCAGCATTTTAAATTATGCCAAGTTTGCCAGTTTTAACTCACTATAGCATCTTAAGTCTTCTAATATTTACTGAACTCCACCTTCCTACGTCTAGTAATGTCAAAAGCTCATCTAAAGACAGCAAGCATGAGTTGACATCACAATTTAAGAGCAATCACGACTTCCTTTTTAGCACTCATCCTTTTCCTTTGTCAAGAAAAATGAAATCTTCATATAAACAAATCAAGTAACTTCTCAAGTAATAGGATCCTCCTTGGTCCATCAGCAGAACTGAACCAGGAAAACAATTTGATATATCTGTTAAAACTGCAGGCCTCAGTCTTGGCACATTTCCTTTTGAACTGTTCTCCATAAATAGGATACTGAAAAATCATGGAACATGATCATGATAGCTCTGCCAAAATAAACCAACAATCCTCTTCTCCACTGAACGGCAAAGTGTCCTAGCAAGGTTACAGTGGCTGTACACTGAGATTCATGATCAGAATTATGAATGTCTGTCTACACCCCTACACATTTTAACCCACCTATGCATTTCTAACACATTGTTTGATCCTGAAAAGGGGCAAATTGGTAAAAAGGATTATTGAAGGACTCAGATATAGATTCTGGCTGCAACATTCAGTTTGCTCCATTGGCAAGAACGGGAGTGTTAGTGTCCAAGTGCATTTTGTACCATTTGTTTAGCTACTTAAAACCATTTCTTAAAATTTCCCTTAATATATCTTAGTGACATTATAAATATAACTGCAGCTCACATCAAAATAGTTTAAAAAAGCAAAAGAGTACGAGAGGAAGCAGTACTGGGTTGCACAGCAAGAATTCTTTAGGACATTTTGCAGTGTGACTGCAGAAGGAACTATCCCTGTGACTAAAATGCTGTGCATTAGGAACTGTTAATGGAAAAGGGAACTGTCAGTGAGAACTGGCAAATCGGGCTGAAGCAGAGTTCAAGGACTTTCTTTTGCAAAGGCAGAATGAAACTCTGACTGCATGGAACAACCCTGCCAAATCTAGAGCAATTTCTTCGTTTGCTGTATCTGCTTTACACAAGCAATTTGTTTCCAGATCCTCTTAACAACGGGAAAATGAGACACAATGAAGCAGGAAGAAGCTGGCAGGCCACAGGTCACTCTCCTCTAACCAAAAAGAGTGTGAGGGGAAAAAAACCAAAGGCTGTGGTCATTTCAGAAGCCCCATCTTCTACAGACACAACATTGAAGCAACTCTTCTCTAAGTGACTCAGCTGAACATAGAATCTCTTGCCAGAAGGGTCCAGACATTTTTCCTCCTTACTGCAAGAGGTACTACCCTGTAGTCAATAAATGTGGCTCATATGGTAGGCACTCTAATGGAAAATACAGAGGACTAAAGATGGTAGAAAGGTAGGAACCAGAAGACAGCTGGGGCAAGCCAAAAGGTAAAACAAATGTATATTTCACCAGTCTTGGCTTTTTCAAAGTTAACTTACCTGGAAGTCTTGATCATCAATTCCAAATCTCTCTCTTAGATTACGGAAAACCATTGGACAATATTCTTTAAATTTGAAATGACTTGGCATGTTTTCTCTGAAAGATGATAAAACCAATTCAACTTCATTACTGTGCATATATAATAAGCAACACTAGAGAATTTTGTCTCAGAACTGTTCATACAATTTCTCTTCTAATGCCTTCTTTTTTTTCAATGAGATTGAGTTTTGTTTTTCTTCACAATGTTTAATAAATGTTTATTTGCTTGCTATAACATCTATGTCGTAGCTAAGGAACTACAACAATGAAATGAACACAAATTATATTTTGACAATTCTGAAACATGGACTCAAGAGAAAAGAATGCTTTCCCACTGCCCTAAACTTATTTCAAAGGTGAAATCTTAGATTGGCTTATACAAGAATTACTATACCATCTGTGACATCAAAAATTACTAATAGTGCCAAAACTTCAAGAAAATTTGACTCATTCAATACAGAACTAATTTTAATATCCTAGTGTTCATTTTAGACTTATACAAGCAAAAAGTTATTTTGACCTTTGTCACAGAGCAGAAGTCCCAAAGTAGAGGGTTTTTTTTCTACATATATTCTTGAATAAAATTTATACACAAACCAGTATTAATAGTTTTGTATGTCTGTACATACTGCTCATGGGGCATTTTATTTTTAAGAGACAATACATATTACATGAAATTACAGTAATAATTTGAGGCTTCTATATGATGGGTATGATTTTGTATCATGGAAAATAAAAAGCTGAACATTATTCACATTTGATACAGGCTTTAGAGTTCTCATTCTTATTCAAATACTACACTTTGTAAAGAGCACATGCACATGAAGTTATGTTTTTAGAAATACACAAATAAATGCTTATATCAGCCAGAAATCACACCAAGAAAGGATCACCTTTAATATCTAAGATACTCATAAGGCAATAATAAACCATATGGAGGAAAAATTCTACCCAGCAGCCTTTGCTGTTGCTTTTTAGAAAGCACAGATGGTTATGTTTATCTCAGGATTAACTTAATCATCAAAACTTCAGTCCCATGCACTGAAAAATAACAGAGTTCATAGTACTTCATAAAAATATCATTGCCACTGTCCACTTCTACACAAAATAGTTACTTGTACTTACTTGTTGAAAAGGTGATTGTCCACCTTAATCTTTGAATATGCTTTGAAATCATCTGGCATCAACATAACAGGGATTTGAACATGGCTCAGTTCATTGATCTAGAGAAAACAGAACGTATTTAGCTGTTATTGTCTTTGCAAAGATGGCACAAGCATATTTTAATTCTGAAAGTCTACTATTTCCTGTGTATATAACCCAGGAGTGAAGGCAGGTAACAGAAGAATGTAAAAGCAGTGTTACTCATTCCAGATCAAATGCCATCTCAAGAATGACACTTTGGAAGAGAAGAAACAGAATTCCATATTTAGACTTGTTTCAGAAATAAAGTGCTTCAAAGCACACCTGGAGTGTACTTTTTATGGAAGGTCAATGACAATGCCAGCAAAATGGTCTCCTATGCCAACACTTTGTGCTTGTTTCGTCAGTCAAGCTGTGCTATCCAAAGATAATTCAACTTCTTTATTTCCAATGACTATTTATCCCTGCAGCTTATGAAGTAATCTTACATGCCTGTGTCCTGTTTATAGAAAACAAAGTGAAATTTGACATCCATGTGAATGTATATACTTTCAGCTCAATAAGCAGAAGTTTGTTTCTTACACTAGTGCAAAACTCAGATGTGTTTTTGTAAGTCACAGCATCCAGGCATTTCTTTGATTGTCCACATTGGACAAAACCATTAAAATAGATAAAATTTTTGCTTAGAAATAGAGGTGCATGTAAGTCCTAAGGTTTTCCTTATTTTCTTACATTTATGTGGACCATCTACTCTTTCTAGCTTTGAAATGAACATTGTCAGTATACTCCAGAATAGGATTTTTCCACTTATGTATATTTGTAATTTGCTTCTGACCACATCTCTACTATAAAATATAGATAACTTTACCATGACCTAGTTTGTAGGCATGTTTCTAGTACTGCATGTATTAATCTACCCTTACTTTACCTAAGTTTAACTAAAGCATGATAAATACAAGACAGAATTGTTAGGCTTGCAATGGTCCCTCCAAACCAGGAATGAGATAGCCATTACAACAACAGTCACCAAATACCCATGACACGTTTTATCCATGGCTTTACAGCACTCTACACCCTGGTCATGCATCTCAATTTACCCAGTCGAATCTTTTTGCTCATACAGAGCACATTTTTCTCAGCAGTTTTCTACAGGGTTTAGAGGGAAGCTACACTCTCTAAGAATTGAAGTGCACACTGGGGCTGGATTTAGCAACACAGGTGTGCTCCTCTGCTCCCTAGCACTGTTTATCCACCAGTGCTTTCCGACTAGGAAGATGTTAATTGCCTATAAATGCTACCCTGCTTAAGAGAGGCTTTTGGAGATACATTCACTGAAGCAGCTATAAGTTAAAAATACTGGAGGGAAAAAAAAATGCACTCCCTGCAAGTATGACCTTCAGAAGAACTGAAGTTAAAGTAGGAAAAGAGTGAAGAGTCTTCCAGCTCTTAAGCAGAAGAAAGAAATCAACATGGGCAGGCAGGCCAGGCAGCCTCCTTACCTTTGAATACTTTAAAGCCCCAGTAATGTTCCCTGCTGTGTCTCATTTTTGTCATTCAGATCCTTGCAGCCCACATGAAAACTGCTAAGATCTGCTGCATTTTACAGAATGCTTCTTTGGAATGGCCTGAAAAGTTCTAGATAAAAGCATGGCAGCTATAAGTGGAGCAGAGACAGGAAAGCGAAAGAGGTCTGGGATAAGCTCAAAGTGCTCCACTCCTTGGAGCTGTAGGGAGAACGTTCCTTCCTCACTCCAAAGGGAGAGAAAGAAGAAACTCCAATAAATTTTTGAAAACACAGCTGTACAAGCCTAATAAATCATGATGACACCTCATTAAATACAACATAAAATAACAAAACACTGATTGAAAAATCACTGCATCCAGTGTACATGCTCTTTACTGAAGCTGATATTGCCGTACATCAATCTCAGCCTGAAGCCACAAGGCAGTTCATGAGTCTGCAGAACCAGTCTAGCTGCTATACAAATAAAACAAGGGACACATAGATATATTACACAGATATGAAATTCTGAATTTGTTTCACGCATGAAGAGTACATACATGCATACACATTCCAGACAAAAATGACCACAAGAACACCTGCTGAATGCTGTCAAAAATGAATTGAAACACCTTCAATAATCTACAAAGTTTGCTTGCAAGTTTGCAGTTTTGATAATCTAAAATGCATCGATCAAATTTTTATGTATACTTGTTTTCTTAATTTGCTGATATAAAGTTTCTCTGCATACATCTATACATTAGCTATCATGCCACGGATATTTAAATTTCTGCTACGTAATGGCACAGTTTTACCTGTGCCTGTGGGCCTTACAATCATCACCTACACAGTGGAATGAAAAAGTCTTTGTATATGCCTACTTTTGGGGATTCTTTGATTTTAAGAAAAAAATTCCAAAACACTTCTCCTAAGATGTTCCCTACAAGACGTGAACATACACTCTCCCCATTCTCCAGTCAAGCAGAAAAATGACCACTAACAGAAGTTTTGATGGTTTTGTTCTGTTTGATTCAGGAGGCATGAATTTTTCAGGGTGCTTTTTTTTCTTTTTTGGTGGGTTTTGGAGTTGGTTTTTTTTGTGTGTTTTTGGTTGGTTGCTTTAGTTTTTTTGGTTGTTTTTGGGTGGGGGTTTGTTTGTTTTTTGTTTTTTTTTCAGATTAATCCAAATCTGAGGTAAGTAAGAGTAATTTCTCTAATATTTTTGGGAATTCCTCTCTAGCAGAATAGGAAAATAAAGCTGGTGATGAACACACAGTAGAAGTGACCTTTGCTATAGAACACCAGCTGAGTAATGGCATATCCCAGCAGCACAGACCACCATTTAATTTAAACCCTTCAAATACAAGGTCTGGTTCTTTGTGCAATAGTACATTTTTGGATAGATTTGATGAGGCCAGACTGGAAAATGCACACAAGACAGAATGGAATATCCGTGTCATTAGATCTTGGTGGAAACTGGAACCACATTGGGGGGGGGCCCCCCCCCCCCCCCCAACAGCTCTTGAAAAGCTAAAAGAAAAGGGAAGGTCAGAGGGATCAATTCCCTACTTGGCCATCACTGCGTGAAGAAACAGTCACATCTGAAAGACACTAAACATGAAATGCAAAGAAAACATTGAGTCTTCCAACTTATCTCAAATGAATCTTGCTTCTTTTTCTGTGCTTGAAAGTTAAGCACAACAGAAAATGTGTTAGGATGCATGTGATACCTTTGATAAGTATTATGCCCATCTCTTCATGTTACCCATTAAATACAGTTAGCTCCCCTAGCAATAGCAAATGAGACGTGTGTGTGAGGATGAAAGTTTACTATTCCAAATTACAACAGCAACTGTGTTACAACAGCTGTAATAATTACATAAGAAATAAGAAATATCCATTTTCCTCTAAGGAGTGCTTTTGAATGTAATAAAATCCAAAGCAAGAAACAATTTCCCATAAGAGATAATTGCAAAGCATAGATGAAGCAAAAAGAGCTCACTGGACAGAGGACTGAGGGCTCACGATCAAACATTCATTTAACTGCAATTACTTCTGAGAATCCACATGTACAGCATCTCTATAATAAATATATGTGCATCATATTGAAAAGGAAAATTCTTCTAGTCTTGCAACCTACATCCTTTAATTGCCTTGGATTATTGCTGCCAATGCAAAATTTTGCTGCAGTTTAGTCTTTTTTGAAACAGACAATGCTGGCTGTATCTTTGAGGAATTCAAATCCCAGAAAATAGCCTTACAGAATGTATTGTTTTAAATACAAATGACTAAAATTTTAGTTGCACAGTAACCATGCATATTATGTATAAATACCTCAGGTGTATTAATAACACTGTAAACACATGCACACACGATATTAACAAGTGACCCAGAAACCTCCCTTTAGGTAATTAATTCAGTATCTTATGTGGTATTAGTATAAACACAGGTGGTTATGCAACTTGGAAACATCTCCCAACAACTTACAAGCTTTAAGACAGAAGAATGTTAAAAGCCTTAGACTGGCATTACCCCTTTAAATACACAAAAAATTGTGGCTCAGAATGGTTTGGCCATGGGAGGTGGGAGGGAGAAGGCCAAAGCAAAAAGAAGCTTTCAGGCAAAAAAACGACTGATTGCAACTCATTTTGCTCCTGCAGGTTTAGGATTGAATTCACACTGTCAGGAAAACAGAGGTTGTAATTAAACTGCAAATAAGGGAATAATAAAAGCCTACTGGACATTGAATAAATAGTAAGACTCAGCTGGTAATGATTTTGAAATTAGCACACAGAGAGGTGTTCCCACAAAGCCATCTCATATTGGTGACATTTCAAATAAGCTTCTCTAATTTATATGATTTGAAATCAAGCAATGAATATATCATAAATTGTTAGGCATTATTAATGGTCCTTATTTAATTCAGATACATTCACCCTAAACACCACATTACTAGGGCAATGCATAATTAAGCATTAGTTTTCATTCTGTCAGAACATAAGCAGCAATAAATTGCTTGTATGCAAAGCAGACAATGAGATATTTAAACAGCATATAATAAAGGCAATTTACAGCATATATTGCATGTTTAGCTAGAAGAGTCAGAACAATAATCCTGCTTCCAACAGACACAAGGTGAAGCCCATTGCTACAATACTACAGCAATAAACCTGCAAAACACAGTACAGCTGCTATTATTCATTTAAAAACCCAAATCGAGCAACCAACCAACCAAAAAAAAAAACCCAAAAACAAACCATAAAAAGCCCAAAGAAGCCATGCACAGTGTCCAGAATTTAATCCCAAACCGATCACAAACTGCACTCAGACTACTCAGCAATGCCTAGTTTCTTTTGAAACTCTCTTCCTATTTAATGCCTTCATACTCTACAGGTCTTTCTACATTTAACCTTGCACCTTTAGTATACACCATAGATACTGTTTCCTTTTAATTTATCAGCCCGCTAGAGTCGCTGAAACTGTTCACACAGAACAGCCTGGTAAAACACCTCAATCGCAGTTACAGCTCTTGGCAGTTTCACACAGAGGAAAATCCCTGCTGCTGGATGTGGCAGAAGTTGGGGAAGTGCTGCTTTCTCTTCAGCTGTTTATCTCCCAGCTCTCTTTGTGTACTGAAACCTAATTCACAGCAGTCTGATCTGCTGAGACAAACAAGCTACAACTGGTTTGTTACTCTAAGAGAAAGTCAAGTGCATTTGTCACAAATCTGTGTATTTTTAAACACTGATTTTGGAAGAAGCAGGAGTGGTAGAGACTTCGGAAGAAAGAAATTATTGGGGTCTAAAAATAGAACTGAACTTTTAACACCACCAGCAGTTCTGAGATTTTTATGTTCATGGTTTTACTTTCTGCATCACAGCTTCTGCTTTGGCAAAGAAACTTGCACAGAAGTCTGAAGAGAAAAAAATAGCAAACCATATTTTTGGTTTAGACACAAAGTCACCATTTTGAACAGGCCACAGACTTCCTCAATGGCACAATTAATTCATTTACTGGTAGGTTAATGCTAATGAAAGCAAGCCCTATGGGCTTCTAACGGATTGGTCTTAGAAAACAAGGCTGCAGAACAAAAACACAACAAAGGGAAACTCTTTGGGGTATAAAATTTCACGTTTAGGAGACTTATTTCTTATTCTTCCAGCACCTTCTTGATACTGAACACCCTGGGGGTCTCACCAAACAGCATTCTCCTGATCACTAGAGCACAATCACCTAGAAGATAAAGTTTCTTAATCTTATTATTTCTATTGTCCTGTAAAAAGCCATTTCCAAAACTGTTCCTATTTTCTAAGGAGTGAAGGTTTAGGTTAAAGCACAACAGGCCGAGTGGTGACAGGCAGAGCTACAGGCAGGCATTTACATCCTTTCCTACCCAGATGTGGAACACACTGTGGTATTGCTACCAGGACAGTAAACGCCTTGTGCTGAAGCATAAACTGAAAGTGAAGTGATTATTTTACAACTCTTTGAAATCTACCTTGAAGGGTCTGAAAAGGGTGCATGAGGTCAGCAGCTAATCAATTTTGTGGAAGACATTTGCCTGTAACAGGGCAAAATCATCATTTGATAAATGTCATTTGACAGTTTAAATTACATTCGAACCCATTCTTGCAAGAGAAATAAAAGGTTAAGCTAAGTTCTGCTGTAAAGAAATAAATCAGTTCAGCAAAATACTCCTTAATTTGTTTTAAATGAGGTTTTCATCATTTCAATCACTCAAAAATTAATCTCTTTCCCCTACCTTCCACCCCTTCCCCAAGGTAAAAACTATCCAGGCTTTTTTAAAATTTTGCAATGTGTTAGACTTTAGAAGGCATAGAAGACTTCTATATAAGGAATTTCCAGTTACCTATTCAGAATCAAGTCCTAAAATTAATGCAATTATATGACTAAGAAAGAGGGCAAAGCATTTAACTTCCTCTCTGTTTAGAATAATTGCAATTTAAGGTATACAAAAAAAACCCAAAAAAAAACCAAAAAAAAACACCAAAAAAACCAAAAAAACCCCCAAGTTAAATCACCTTGCTGTCAGGTAAAAGGCAGCTACATAAAAGAATCTAAGTTTTACATGTCTCAAAACATCTACCTGTAATTACCAGAGCAGCTTTGTGTTTTTACAGTTCAGGTGATGCCTGTCAGATTTCTGTCTTTCAATATAAAATTCAATAATTTAATACTAGAAAAGTAGGCCCAGCTGAATCAAAAGTATTCCAAACTACCTTAAAATACACTTTTCCTAAAGTACTAAGCACAGAATATCTGAAATACTCCATGTGAATATTAAATATATATCTTATTTAGCAACACTGAGAAATGAACACCTCAATTACAGCCTTTACATTTTATCAAAAAGAGCAAGACCTTTCTGAAGTCTCATGGTCTGCCTTTGAATTAAAGAAAAAACAAACCAAAACAAAAAAATTCACAGCAGACCCATATATTTTCATGAGACTTCTTAGCTGCTGCTTTCCACAGCAAAAGGATCTGTTTGGGCAGGGAAGGTCTGTAGTACATGCATCCATGTGGAAAACAGGATATTGTGACATACTCAAGAAAGCTCTGGACAGGATATTGTGACATACCAAACACTTCTAAAACAGAGCAAAGAAATGGTTTTCCAAGAGCATTCATGTTCATTTCTAAATTTGGAGTCTCAGGGTCCAAAAATCTAGACAAAGGGTTTTATAGCTTGATTATCACTCCCGTTCAGAGAGTTTGGAGTGATAGGGTTTAAAGAACCTATAACCAAAGCACTTAAACCGCATTTCCTTCTCAACTATTTTGATGCAGGCTTTTAAGTCTTTCAAGTCTCTTGAACATTTGCGCAGTCTAGAATATCCAGAACAGCTGCTGTATACTGTCAGACAAGCGTTAAGTTACATTTCTACAGGTTTGGTTAAAGTTCCCATGAAGCTCCTTACACATTTCAATGAGTGCAAAAATTAACACTTTGCAATGTGCCGAATAATCAAAGGCCAAAAATAAATTAAGCAGCTCAGATATAATGTCTGCCATGATAATCCCTCATTCTCCTCAAAGCTGGGTCAAATGACATAATATGTACAAATACATTAATGCCCATTAATGAAATGGGAAATAGAATAATAGAAATACGACTTATTTGTAGTAGAAATTTTTGACAAGCTAGACACCTCTAGTAGCAAATGGCACACAAAATTAAAGTCCTATCTCAGTCCAAAAGAAAATTGTAAAGGACTGAAGGCTCTTCGTATTTGGATGAGTTGTGAGCCACACTTCACACATGACCTCATCCTTGTTTGCAAATACAATTGTTAAGAATACAACAAGACAAGGGACAGCTCAAGACAACAATTTGCAGACTATTAGCCTGCCACAAATCTGATAAAAGGACATTTTATTTTTTGAGCAAAAATATCAAGTTGTCCTCTTGAAACTTAAATTTGTGCTGCCAGGTTGATGCACTTTGACCATCTTTCATATCAATGGGCATCCTCAATTATCATTTGGAATACTGATTTAAAATACACACACTTGTCACAAAGTCTGATAGCCATCTGGGCTGTATTTTTCTAATTAAGAAACAAAATGCTTATCTGGCAACAAACTTTTAGCTCACTTGGCTTTGTCCTGAAAGCCTCACAAAATAATGACTACAAAGAGGAAGATGGTAGGAGGCATTTATTATAACATAGGGAAAGGTTTAAAGAAGAGAAGTTCAATTCTATATACAAAGTAAAATATTCACAGACAGATGTTCTGCTAAGTTTCTAAATTATCAACAAGGAAGAACAAAATTAAATAAAATTACATTTATATTCCATGAATTGTGTTACTCAGATTTGGAGAAAAACCAAACTTGCCAACCAACCAGAAAACAAACCTAAAGGAGTCTATCAAATAATGCTCATCTCTTGACAGCTTTTAAGATTATATTTTTCAAGTATAATATTTCTGAATAGGAAAAATGAGTTCATGAAATTAGACATAAAATTCCAATAAGCAGTTGAACAAATAAGGAGAAGCTGCAGCCTTACCTGAATGCTATGACTGAAAAATGAAAATCAATAGAAAAAAACCCCTTCTTCAACAGGAAGGCAAAGTATAATGGGAAATGCAACCTATGGAACCATTTTGCCTGTAACACTCGGCTGCTTAATGAAGAGAAAGGCTTTAAGAGCATCCTGCCTAAGAAAAACAGCCTGGGAAGTATGCAGAACAAATGCCATAAAGCAACAATTTAAGACATCAGATGGGCCTCGTTGTTTTTCACAAGTTATAACAAATCTAGAAAAGCCAATTTTTTGCCTATTTTTACACTGGTATAATGAGGGTATTGCATTTCACATTATTATTATTATTAGTAGTAGTAGCAACATCATTAAAAAAGACCAATTGTGAAGGGGGTTTAATGTGCTGTCATATATTTCAACCTCACAAATATGTTATTATTTAGAAAACTGTTGACTTGTGAAAAGATGACATTAAAGCATTATTCCTTCAGGCCATTTCTGACTATGCATTAGGTAGGTGAAGGCTGTGAGCTGTGAGGCAAATTTTCTGCAAATAGCAGCAATACTATTTGCATTATATAAATCAAATTTAGAAAGTTAATTAACTGACCAAGAGTGACACGAAGTACACGAAGGTCACACTGCCCATATTTCCATGCCCTGTAAAGTGGTGCAGTATTTGCTCTCGGTAACACGGACCAACAGAGTAACTGGAGAGCAGCAGGGACAGAACTTGTTCTGCCAGCACACCTCAGCCAGCAGCTAAATGCACCTTTCTTAGCCTCAACCTAAACCCTTCAGGAGAAGTAATAACTTTACATGTAAGCACCATGCAAAATATTGTCCTAGAGGTCCAAATGAGTAAGAACAGCATTTCCTAGGTTTAGAGAAATTCCTCCATTCACCTCTCTGATGTGTGTCTTGGTTGTTGCACTGTATTCCTCTTGCATTTACCATATAGTGATTTACTTCAAAGTAGTGTAATGCCTGAGACTGGGCTAACAAGTATCTAGTCACCTGCAAGGTTTAGCAGCTTTCCAGGTTTTATTAGGATTTGTGGTGGTGCACTTCCCTCCATCCCCTCTCCAGGCTGCACTGAGATCTGAGAAATGCTCAGTAGGCCCCAGCCTTGAAAAGAGCACCTGGACACAGCTCCTATTGAGCTCATCAGAAACATTGCCCAGGAATGGCTAACAAGCTCCTGTTTTCCTTATGAACACCCCTGGAAATTTTTTCTTACCTGAACAGCATAATGTTCATGTTCTTAAACTTCCAAAGAAAGTGCTGACCCAAAGCATGGTCAGGCTGGAACACTGTTATTGACTAAAGCCCACTCTCTTTCAACCCTATAAACAGTGGTCCAAAATGAGTCCTTTGAGCTCTTCAGGGGTGCAGTGGACTGTGATCAGTGACTTCTCTCTGCCTGGGGCCCCTCACAGCCACAGAACCCTCACATTTGCCGAACTTAGAGGCCTGCCAAACAACGAGTCCTGGACTTACATCTCTATTCCTCGAGGCTCAACCCTTCCCCCAAGTTGATGCAGGGCATTCAAAGAGAGTATTCACTGACCTCCGAGGGGAATTTTTCACAGGTGCCTTGCCTGCACTGACTGTCTGTGTGCATGTTCATATGCTACAGCAAATCTGAGAGGAATGCTGCTTTCTTGGATGTTTAAATACCTTGGATATTGAAGTGTGATAGGCCTGTAAGTAAGTTTGTGGCATACGACTTAACCTTACTTAAATACTGCTAAGTGTTGTTCCTTTGCTGAGTTGCTAAGTGTAACTTCAATGTTGTAAGTTTGGTTAAATACTCGTAAGCATTGTTCCTCTGTTCAACTGTCACAGTTAAGTCATTAATGAAGTTTAAGATGCAAGTGAAGTTAGGTATAAATTAAGTGTTGTTCCTTTAAATTACTTGGTTTAAGGTAAAAGGTATAAGTTAAAGCACTGTAAGTTGGAGTGCTGTTAAATGATGTTTTAGGCCATGTTCCTTGTCATCCTTGCCCTCACTGCCTTTTTATCACATGCACCTAGACACACATCCCTAGATAGTTATCAGTTCACTTCTATTTTGATTGCCTGGGTTTTGTTTGGTTCTGCTGTTGCTTGTTTTTCCTTGCAGTGCCTTAACTGTCCTGTAAGTAGTAGAGTGAATTTTGCCAATGAACTTTGTCAGGCTGTCACTTAATATTAAAACTGGCTTTTGCTGATACCCTTGCTGATGGTTTTTTAAGTGATCTCAAACACTCCTTCATAACAGGATGCCATGCAGACGTTTTCTGCATGAAGCCATTGTATGGCCTTCATTTATGAAAATGCTTTCAGAGCAAAAGCAGAAACTCTTGCTAGTCAAGACACCACGACATCTGGAAGGAGACATGAAAAGCCCTAAGTCCCAAGGAAACCAAAGAGAACCCAAGAGGAGTAGCAAGCTCAGAACAGACATCTGGGATTGTTTAAAGGCTGATTTAGCACTTTCCTGTCCACCTTGTGGTCACTGACTTCTCCTGTGTATAGTTTCTAAATATACATTAACCTCCCCTCCTCACAGGCATTAAAATACACATTTGTTTGGATATATACTCTGCAGCTTCTGGCCATTGAAGTTTACATGCTGCTCTTTCAGTGTTTGGGGAGGCCCAATATTCAGGTACTGTTATAAATGAGCTGGGTTTTGCCACTGCTCTGGATATCTTTTTTCCTCATAAAATCTCGATTTATTTTGGCAGCAATAAATACTACATGCAGAATTTCATTAGTTTGTTATCATGACTTAAGAGATATTAACTGCCCAGATATAAGAACTGCAATGTTCATTTTGCTGAAGGCCAAGCATTTAAATTACTGCACATTATTTCAAACCCCCAGAAAACATTCCCAGCCCTGCAGAAGAAGGGTGTAAGGGGAGGGTGTAGCAGACCCACCAAGAGCTTACTGTCTCCCAAGTCCTGTCACCCTCCTAGTCCAACTAAACTGGGAGCTGAGATAATTATACAACTCAAAGGTAAACATCTTCTTTATCCCTTGATATGAAATAAAATATAATTTGTTAAAAGTAACATAATGCAATTGCACAACCTTTTTCCTGTTTGCAGGTCAGAATCTGGCTATCAGAGGATTTCCTAAGCTTAGGGGGACAATAGGACATGTTCAATAGGCAAGATGACAAATCTGCCTTCTATTTATACTTTTTATAGCCCATAAATAAAAAGCAACCCCAGTGGTCTTAGTGCTGTTAATCTGAACACACACCAGTGCCACAGTGCCTCCGAAAGATCAAACAGAAATTGCCAAACTTTGTCATTCAGTAAGCACAGAAACAACAAACTTCGCTTCAACTGTAAGGACAAAACCAAACTCTAATGACACGGTTTTCTGCAGCAGTTTCTATTATGCTAGCCATGGTAACACTGCTCCAAATCCAGTCAAAAAACATTTCCCATGATGAGGTGGTTGGTGACAGTATTTGATCAGCTGCCACTCATTTCCTCTCCTGAACTTAGGAATCACATTTCCACGAGTCAGGGAGCAGAACCACCCCACAGAAATTCTCTCTCATCACTGACATTTGACTCAGGTTATGTACTGCTAATGAACAGTATGAGAAAGAAAATCTAGCTTTTTGATTATTTCCATATGTGAAAATCCAAATTAAAAACATTTAATGATTTAATTTATCCCTTGAGCAAGAATTTCACATACATATGTACATATTTTACATATACATATAAATAATTTAATAAAAAAGCCCTGAGCTACCAGTGCGCATTTTCAACCATTAATGCTATTCTGAACACTGCAAATTCTCCAATGCAAATTTAAAAAAAACCAAATTAAGAGTTCTGAATAATGCACCCACAGTGAGCACACTACATTTTTGAAGAGCTGAAGCCACGTGGTATCAAACCAAGCAATATTTTTGGGACCAGAGGCAGGAGCAGGCTGCCTGCACAGCACAAGGGCCAGCTAACTCAACTCACAGCTGCTTTGCATCACCACACCAGCACAGGCGATCTGGAATGTGCACCCTCATGCCCTCCACGTTCCTCTGTGCACACATATTCATTTTCTCATTTTCAGTCTAAGAAATATTTTCTCAAAAACAGTGTTTAAAGGGAAATACTGCCCTTAGTTTTCATTTAAATATGAAGATCTGAAAAACATATTTAAATTTTCTTTTGAAAGAGGAATTCACAGTAAAAGCCACTGCCATTTTTCTCAAGAAGTCTGAGACCACAAGCTGTCATACTTTGTAAAATACATTGTAAAATGAGAAGTAACAGTAATCTGCACTAATGACAACACAGCCACTGATTCCTACTATTAATTTCTACAGCAGCAAAAAAGTGAAAGGGCTGCAGGGTCAAGTGTGATGTGTTGGACCTCCAAGCCATAAGGAGTCAGAGGGAAGTTCACATACAACAACTTAAGGATCATGCTTGTTGCTTTTAATCCATCAGGTAACATATAAAACCCAGGATGGATTAAGAGTATCTGCTTCAAGCTTGTAAGCTCAGGCTTTCATTTCCGGTATTTGATGCCCCACCATTACTTATGAAAGCATTTATGATTTTGTACAAATTTGACTGCAAATGTGCAGTTAATACTGGGGCACTTTACAGGAAATCTTGAAGAAGCACCTCTGTCTAGTTACAAGAAAGCTTTTGAGAAGAAAACAGGCTCAGTGAGCTACAGGTGTTCTCAGAAAAACACACAAAGGCTTATGCTTCAAACAAGTCAGTGTTGCCACAGTCACCGCAAAAGTAACACTTCAGAGCTACCCCATTTTTTTCCTGCTTTTGCACCAAAATCTTTCCCCTTCTGACATACCTGGATGTGTGGTCCAGTTGTGTGACAAACCAGAGCTAGAACCCAAACTAAACTGGCCAAAAAAAGGTTTTTGCTCATTTGGATGACTTGCCAAGCATGCTAACTGTGAGGCTGCAGGAGAGTGGAGGCAGCAGAGAAATGTTTCCTTCTGCAATTCCTTAGCTTGAAGTGTTTGGACTATGAGCTAAAGCCCCCTCAAACTGGGAGCACTCCTTGCAGTCACAGAGATGTGATTATTAAAAAGTGAAGAAAAATTCATCCAAAAATGTACTTCAAATTTTAAATGAAATTTTAACTTCAATACCTTGTAAATCATACGACAAAATGAAAAACAGTTACCAGCACTAATAACTGAACCTCCTGCACATAAACCTATTTTGACATTTGATTCTGCTGCCAACATTTAAGTACTTAAAAAAACCAAGTTTGCTGAACTGCAAAACTAGCTTCGGGTAACTAAAACTAGCTTTGTTTTTCAGGTACAGACAGAATATTTTCTTCATTTCTGCTAACAAAGTTGAACAGACAGGTCATTCAGGGTTGAGAAACCAATAGGAACTCCAAAAAAGAAAAAAAAAAAAAAAAAAAAAAAAAAAAGACTTGTTTCCCTTTTCTGGTCCCCTAATTAAAAAACATTATGGAAGATGAGAGCTAGTTTTGAAATCTTAAAGCATGTTTGTGAGTTGAACTGATTATAGTCTCGAGATAATACTTCCTTTGTTTAAAAAAAATATTATGATGTCAAGTATAAAACTTGGTTTGATTAACTTATTTTCCAGTTTTTGTACCCAGGATATTTAAGGCTGCTTTATTTAACTGAGGAAGAAGAATGCTGGTTTAATGCATTGCTTTGCAATTTATCAGATGGAGCTTGACAAAGGGGATTTAAAAAAGGATCTCTCTTAAAAAACAAACTCTTGCCTGCCAGCCCACTGTCAAGAATCTTCAGAGGAGACTGGCATGCAGTGGACCTCCCTACTTAGATAGTACTGACTTCATTAAATACAAATCAGATATATATCAATACCAATCAGTTGTTTATCAATTCAGGCTTCATTTAAACTTCTGCTTTAGAATTCACTAGTCTGCTGCCTCAGAGTCCCTTCAGCAGAGTCTTGCTTGACATGTTTTTTGTCTCATGCTATGTTTTGGAACCTGAATGGATGAGATTTCTTCAATGCACAAGTGAAAAAAAATTCATCTATTCACAGCAAGAAAATGTACAAATGCTAAGCAGTCATCAAGCCAATAATCCTCAATTCTTGGGTTAGAGCTGCCATGCCTAAGCATCAACAAGACTGAAAAAGTATACATCATTTAAAAGAAAAACATTAAGTTTCTTTTTGTCCTAAATGTTGTCCTTTAATTCGAGTTTTCAATATCTACACATCTTTCCCAGGTAAATTTACAGTCTCAATATAAAAAAGACTTGTAAAAAAACTTTGCATACTTGTCAAATGCAAGACAAATATATCCTTTTACAGACAGCCAGACATTAGGAAAAAAAACATTTACTCCAATGATTCTGAACTTCTACAAACCTAGTGTTAATTTTTTCTTTTTTAAGTTTGAAGCAACAAATAGTGACACTATCTCTGCCTAGGCTTACAGAAGCAGTTATGTCAAACTCTTTATCAGCCAACAAACTTTATATCTGAAACTTGAATTCAAACAGCAGTGAAACAAAAAGCTCTGCTGAACTTTTGGCTAGGAAGATTATTTTTCCAATTCTCATCTGTTTCCCTTAGACTGAAGACATTTTTGCAGGCTTTAAACACAGGAAGGCTGCCAGCACTGTAAGGACATCTTCCTGTCTTCAGGCTCCCTGTACTGTCTCCCTCCCACCTCTACTGTCTAGTAATAGATAAGCCCAGAAAGCAAGACAGATCAAGTAAAGCCCATTTCCAGAGCTGCACTTGGCACAACATGAGTAGTATGTCGTTTTTACTGGGTGATAATCCAGGCAAAAAAAAAAAAAAACAAAAAAAAAAACCAAAAAAAACCAACCAAAAAAAAACCCAGGAAAAAAGTAATTAAAAAAAAAAAGGTAAAAAAATGTTTTGGACAATGTGTAAATTCAATGGGATAAAAATGACTCATACAGTCCTGGCTGGTTCAAGTGACCTCAAATACTAACACAGATACCATTAAAGAAAACACTAAATAAATACACATTTTAAAATAACATACCGTCTATCTACCAGTGCTAAGAATAGCCTTGTACTAATCTCTTAAAATACTGAATGATGGATAAACAGATGCTGTCGTACTGTGATCTCTCTAACCACAGCAATGGTTGTGCTTACCAGACCCAGGACTGAAAGATCTAAAAGCAAGCACAAGTATTTTGCACAAGTCTGCCCACTGCCTAAGAGGAAAGGTGCTCCATTTCCTCCAACACGAGGGCTCCCGAGCATCACCTGCAGTGCAAATGGGCTCTAGAGGAACCAATGTATAGACATTCACAAACAAGGTCATTTATCTCCCTCTGCAGAAGCAGAGGTTTTGATTCTTAGTGTCTTCTTAATGAAATAAAATATGTCAAAGAATACAACTAGCTCAGATGAATCCCACAAGCCTAATTTCCTCAACAGTAAGGTGGAATTAAGGACTAGTACCAACCAGGAAGGCATTTGAATTACTTCCTTCGAAGTGTTCGTACACATGACACAAACACAAAATACTCTATTCTTATATTTCATTCTGGTCTACCATCTGGAAATTAGTTTTATTCAGGTTGTAATGCAGTTACAGCCAGCTCTGCACTTGACAGTATCACTAATAAACCAGAAAGTAGGCCTAATTTATGCCAGCAAAAAATCGCACCTCTGCCAGCATAGCTTACTTCATCTCATGTGAGCTGGAGACATCAGTACAAGCTGTTTCAGAAGGAGTGCAGTTTCACAAACAAATTGAAAACA
This sequence comes from Cettia cetti, assembly GCA_013401135.1. NCBI lineage: Eukaryota > Metazoa > Chordata > Aves > Passeriformes > Sylviidae > Cettia > Cettia cetti. The sequence goes on along the minus strand of VZUI01065353.1, from coordinate 22,167 downwards.
CAAAACAGCTCTTGTCTATCAACTATGCTTGACAGAAACCAATTCCCTTTGAAAAGATGGGTGGTGCACCTGGGTCTTTTGCACCCAGCCTTACACAGATTTTTGGGTGCCCACTTTAGAGTACTTCTCACTTGGTTTTCAGGAGAGTGCAACAGAAACCACTTCCACTGACTTGGGTTCGATTTTGGAAAGTCTGTGCATCCAAGAACTAGCTGGATAACATTTCTAATTGAGGTTTGAACATGAAAAATTAATTTCTGCAGATACAGCTTAAGTCAGAGCTTTCAAACTGAGGTAGCATTAATTGTTGTTGAGATATCTTTAAATTACAGTCAAAATAAAAATCCACTATGGACATAAGTTAGCATTAAATGAGTTTACTATTGGCTATGGGTACTACACAAGCCATGTTTTTTTCTGTAAAACGTACAGCTCTTACAGCCTAAAAGTAATAAAAGGTCAGTGACATAAAACAGGAACAACTTTAACTTTAGCAAGTATGAATTTTGCTATTTAAAGAATCTCCTGAAAAAAAAATGCTGGAGAGAGTGTGATATGAAAACAACTATTGTCCAATTTCCCTTTCAGAAGTGTTAACTCACAAACTGTCACCAGCTATAGGTTTTCTTTGTTTTTGAAAAAAGAAGAACAATTTTTAAAACCAGTATCACTGCAGTAATCTCTCAGCTTCTGACACCATCTTACACACCAGATGTTTCAGCTCTATTTTAACAAGTGCTCCAGAGGAAGCAAACCATCCAGAGGACTTAAGGCTCCACTCAGAGATAAATGCATTTGCAGTAAAATTATTTAAATGCTTTTGTGGCTCTTTAATAGCATCTATCCCATCTTTATTACAATTAGTAATTTCAATATTTTTTATAGTAGATTATTTGAGAACAGGGTGCTTAAAGGAAAGATGTTCCTGAGGTCACAAATTACTGCAAGTTTGTTGTTTTATAGAACCTAGGGGAAAATACAAATATAACTTATCCATAAAGCATCCACTTCATTGTTAACACTTTAAAAGTATATGGAAAGCATGTGGTGCAATAAAGAAGAAAATATTCAACACATTAAGTAAATTGTTTCAACCAAGAAATTTATGCAACCTGCTTTTTACCTTAATGAGATTTACAGATTGCCTTCTTTCCTTGTGGTACTAATGCATTTGAAAAACAGGCTGAATTTGGCTACAAAGTGCTTTTTAACAGTATGCTTAAGTACTCTGCTTCCATTAATGCCTTTGGGCAAGCAGTAAAGCCAAAAGCAAATCTGGCCTTCACTAGCTGAGGTGTAGGCACCTCCAAAGCAGCTTACTTGTGTGCTTTTACTAAAAAAAACCCAAACAAACCTCCCACTCCCAAAACAACCCCCAAGACACTTCACTAGCATCTACTTACCTGTCAGCTTGTTGCTGCTTCAGTTGCTATGACACACTTCCCATTCACGAGTGTAAATCAAATCCAAGATGTAGCCTGCCAGAGCCTGCTACCAGCTCACAGCTATACAGTAACCAAGAGCACCTCAAGTTGTTAACAGCCTCTTAACCTCCTCTCTTCTTCATCCCATCCAACCAAAATAATCCTTTAACAACTCCTGATGCAATACAGCAAACACCTACATACTTTCTCACTTGCTTCACTTTCCTTCCTCTATCCTCATTCAACAAACTTTGGTCTTCCCCAGATAGAAACGATAGCCATTACAGGATTTAACTGTAGGCTGCTTAAAGATTCAATGCACTCATTGAAGTTATAAGTAGTTAATTCTGCAACTATTAATTAAGAATTCAACTGACAATGGAAACAGATGAAGAACAAGACCCAGCTGCACTTCCCAGCTTATCATGACAGCAATCTAGCCAACAATAAACTGGGTCCAGAATGATCTTGCCATGGTCAAACGTTTCAAACAGGCCATAAGATATAATGACCTTAGTGCAGAGAAAAGGTTCTTTAATTCCCAGCAGAGTCGAGGGTGACTAGTTTGGCTCTATTCATCTGCTGCTGTAGAGGCATGGAGGATTGATTTAATTTATCATTCCTTTGCTGCTCTGTTATTCAAATATTTGCAAAGCATCTACTTACTGGGAACTATTATGCAGTATGAACAACTTTTGGAGACCAAGGATAAAGACTGTTGACTCTCATGCAAAATACATTTTACCTCGCAGAGAATACAAATACACACAAGCAAACAGCCAAGGGGACATGCAAAGGTGCCAGGAGAAAAAACCCAAACCAGACACACAGCAAGCAGGAGGCCTGTGAGCAGCTGCTCTTTTTGCAAGAACTAGACCTCTGCAAGTGCTCTGAACTAACAGTAATGCTCACCACAGGCTGAGGAGGGGAAAGAGGAAGGAAGAAAAAAAAAAAAATACAAAGCCTTAGTTTTGGTTTCTTAAACTTAACTTGATGAGACTTTTATAAATAAGCATGTGTCTTGTCAACACATTTCAACATGAAATATGCAGTGTTATTGACAGAAAATATTTTCCTGGCTCCATGTCTGAATTACAAGTCATTTACACTAACTAGTTGGAGATCTGTTCTCTCTTTAAATAAGTACGTTTCCTGAATACTCTTCTGATGGTTTTGAGTTGTATTTTGCAATTAGCCACAGATTATTAACTGTTTTTTAATAAAAGTGCAGGTAGGAAAAGGGGAAAAAACCCAGTTATTAGCTAAAATAATCCTAGACTAGAAAGAGCAACTAGCAAACATTTATACCACCAAAACTTACTCTTTTCTGAACTCTTAACCATGCCAGACTTTCCACCTCATGTGGAGTGAGTCTAATTTTTTGATTAGTATATAACCATTAGCATATGTAATTTCCATGTGGAATCTTTCTATTTCATGCACTAATTTGCCCGTACTTTCAACTGTTGAAAGACTCCTAAACACTTTAAATATAAAATCCTGGGTGCACTATTAAACCTATAATCACATCAATTTTGATTTTGTGAGATTTTTGGTTAGGAAATGTAGGTTACTAAAAGGAAGAATGCTGCAATTCAAGGACAAACTACACTCTTTTTATCAGTCATTGCCCAAATTAAAATATTTAGTTATAGCCAAAGCATTGAGAAATGCTTAATGAACTGGAGGTGCTTAATTATACTTTGGTAAAGACCCGACAGGTCTTAGATTAACTCTTATAAAAAGCAACACACCTTTATCCCAAGAGCACAGAGGCAAAAACCTGCTGCCACATTGGTGAGGAGCCATTTAGCAATGTGGTGACGTACAGCACCCTGGAAAGCAGGCTTGTGCTAAAAATATCCACTTTTTCTTTTTCTGGAAAAATGAAAACACACTCAACCTCCAGAAGCAGTGATCTGCCTTACCAGAAAAGGAAGGCTGCAACAACAATAAGACATACAGTTTCTCCATGCAATGCAAATAATTAACTGATTACAGGATAGATTTGCTTTTTGAGAGGACCAGAACAATCCCAAGAGGATGCTCTGTTCACAGTAGTCATTCACTTCCCAGTGTTACAGCTCCAGTAAAGACCTCTGCCTTTGGGCAAAGCAGCATTTAAATCAAGCATCTTCTTTTCCTTCTCCCCTTCCCTCAAACTGTGCTCAACAAGAAGCCTTAGACCAGGTGTGACAAATCTGTGGCTGCAGACATAAGTTGAGTGAGCAGTTATTATGAAAAGTGTGCAAAAGTTTACAGTCACAAGAAAGATTCCTTGCAAACACTTTTGGCAGTCAGGAATGGGGACTCATCTCGATGTCTTTTATAAATGCATGTCAGGGTCTCTTCCAAAATAATATCTTTGTTTTCTACTGAATCATAAGTAATCAAAAAAAACCCATAACAGATTAAACTAGTTTCACAGCAGGTTTTTTGTGGGTAGCTTTCCTCTCTCTGAAATGCCACACCAAGACATTGAATTCACGATAAAACAAGCCAGAGCCTTTAAAACAGAAAGAACAAAACAATTCTTTTATCTAGAAGAGGAGGGAAAAAAGCCATCATTGTTTGCACAACAGAATGAATGCTGATGGCAATATTCAGTTTCAAGACAAACTAATACCGTATGGAACCTCCAAGGTAGGACAGATACCTTAAAGATGAGACATTAGAAGTGCCTTTGACTAGAGTCTTAAGAGTTCAGACAGATAAGCAGTGCTGAAGAGATCTTTGGTGTTTCTGACTTTGACATAACCACAGCCATGTCTCAGCCAGTACGTAGCAGACTGGTGTCTCCTGACACCAAACATCATGCACAGACATCATGTTATAAACTGCTGCTTGACTTTCTATCCCAAAGGCTGTGGATCAAAAATATCTACAATGATGTCTGTGGAGCTGCCTCACAAAACCACAGAAATAAAGTGAATCACATACTCAGTGTTTGTCTTCCCTATATCCAAGAGAATGAGGGCTAGGCTGCAGAATTGGAACTACAGTAACTTAATGGAAATACCCACTGATACTGACAGATTAAGAGGAATAAAAGCCAAGAGCTGTGTAGAAAGAAAACTGAAGGAGGGAGAAACTCAGCAGTAGGAAGGAAGCAACAAAAAAAGAACCCAGGTAACTCCCAAGGTATCAGCATGACGCTCAACCTAAACCAGCTATTTTTGGAATTACAAGTTGTTCTGGGCACATCACCTCCCCAACTATCTTTGTAGTTGAGCATGTTTCTAAAATAAACAAATCAACAGAAGGTTACCTGGCCTTTCACACACAGTGATTTGGAAGGGAAACAAAAGACTGAACAATAATATGGGTAAAATGGCAATTCTGCATCATAAGTAAAGTACTGCAAGTTCATCAGTGTTATTCTTGTTCCAGTCTTTTCTGCCCCAGATCTTGTTATTGCAAGAAAGAGCTAAGTCAGCTGCTTTCTGAATTAAATTTAACTGCTTTTCTATAAGCTGAACACAAAAGTTGTAAAGCCTCAGTAAGAAGAAATGGCAAAAAGCCCTCAAAATGGCATTTCCTTTTTTCTTGAAAATCACTTTTCATACAAATCCTAACGTCAAAGCAGTTTCTTGGTGGGGAGCTACAAAGATCCTAACAATCTAGTGCATCCCATCCTTATGCCTCTCCCCTTGCTGAGCCACAGGAACAGCTACTGTGATTCTTCCTTCTCCCTTCAGTGGTTAACTGGCTGAGATGGCTCATCACTGCTCCACATCAGCACCACAGCCAACAGAGAGCAGGATGGGGTGACAAGGCACAATGGCAGGCACTGAATTAAGCAAAATATTATACTGTTGTACAGCATTTCATCCTGAGCAGTGCACAGCATGACCCCATGACGTCCTTCTGTCCATATCAAGGCTTTCTATCCATTTGTGTCAAGCTATCAACTGGATCTAAGCAACCGGTGTTTTGCTTCAGACTGAAGGGGACTTTGCCAGGAGATCAATGGGACATGACCTTGACAGTCTAAATTGCTGGACCACAGATATAAATAAGCAAATGACGTAGCATATATTCTGAAGTTCCAGAAGTCTGCTAAGCTTTCCAAGGTTTCAAAGACTGAACTAATATTCTCATATTATCCTGTATTGCTAAGCTAGCTATAGGTTATAGCATCTGATTATTCTAAGGTATCTCCAGTTAACCAAGAAATGCAGACATGCTTTTCCTTGATGTTAAAAAAAAAAAACAAAACTCAAAAACCCATTCATGCTCCCAATAAAAACCAATGTTTGTAGTAAACCCACTCTACAGCCTTTAACAGGGATATTTAGTGCTCTACATGGAGTCTACAGTTAATCTGATTTTTACTTTACCTTTTAGATAACTTCTGCCTACTTGAACCACAAAAATCTTTACGAACCACCACATTTATTGGCTGATATTAACTCATTTAGTAACTCCCACTCTACTACCTAACATACAACCACAATACATTATTAGTATTAGGAAAATCACATTTTGTTAAACAGTTATATGTCTGACTGCCTGTTTGGAGACAGCTTTAACACCAAACAGTAACTGCATTCCCCAGCAAAAAGCTACCACTATTTCCCTGAGAAGTACAACAAAATCAGGGATTCTCATGAGAAATTATGTACTTGATTATAGCACTCATCTTCCTGGAAGTTTAAAAATACCGTGTCCCAACTTGAAAACAAAATGCATGGAAAGCCCCACAAGTGGCTTAGATCCAATAGATCATTCCAAAGCAGATCTTCAGGATTTGGAAACACAAGGCAAGTTTTTCAAGTTTCCTCCAGCACCACTTAAGGAAGCAAGCAGCAAAGCTGAGAACATACATGCAAGTAATTTCAACCTAATCAGACCTGAAATTTTACCTAGGTCTATACAGAGGCAACAGGAACTCACAGAGATGTATATTTAAATAGCACCCCCCTGCACAACACTGAATCCCTGCCCACTTAGAGTCTTATCCAGGCCAAAAAACCCATCCCAGGAGCTATAAAGCTTGTACTTCTGGGAAGCACAGAACTCTGTGGTGTTTCTGCAGTAGCAACAGATTAGTCCAAGTAACACCACTGAGCATCTGTAACAGCATTAGAAATCCCTAACCAAGAAAAGAGAGGTCTTGGAGTTGGATGCTATTTACACTGATGATTAAACCTCAAAATAAAAAGAACTAGGACAGAATTAAAAGGGTTGAGTCTGCCTTCAACTATTGTAATGTCATTTTAGCACATCAAAAAAACAGCAACACTCCCTCCAAGTCGACAACTTGAAACTACACAACAATTTTGTTCTCATGATATTTATCACTACAGATAGATGTTAGAATAGTCCACTCTAAGGTTCTTACAAGTCCTTCTAGTCTTACTTCATTCAGTCTTGTTTTGACTTTTCAATAGGAGTTTCTCATGCATACAAATCACATTACATTTACTGAAGATCAGTGAAAAAGCTAGCATGAATTCAAGACCAGCATTTTTTCCCCAGAATTGCTAGAGAAGATAACAAGCTTACTTGTGCAAGACTACTGGAGCAAACTGGCACACACTCTGCCAACTCCTGACTTTTATGCATCACTACTGTGCTTTTTGAGAACTACAGGATGCTGCAGCAAAACATGTACTCTGACTGAACTAAATGTTTAAGGACTTTTCCTTAAAAAAAGAACAAATGCCAAGCATTGCCATCCCAAAGATGTCAAAGTAACAAAGATATAGCTAAAATAGGAATAGTAAAGTCACATGACAAAATATTCTTCCTCTGTCCTTGCACAGGTTAGGATTAGAAAAGTAGTAGTGCAGGTCTGTAGTCTGGTTATATTTTACTCAGTGCACACTTTCAAACCAGTGCCTGACAATCAGGAAGCCAAAGATCTAGAAAACCTGAATCTTATAGATTTTAATACCTGCATTTTGAAGTGCAGTTTATGAAATTTTGAGCAGGCAATATAACAAAATATTGCAGACCTGGTTTTTGTCCTGACTTACCAAATAACTATTAAATATAATAAAGAGAGTTTCTATAACTCCCTCACACAGTTTCTGTTTGGTAAGGAAATCAGACACACCAAATGTAAGAAGCTGACTTCTCATTACATGAATCATTTCTTCCACAGGGAGGAAATGCCTTTATTCCTTCCTGAAGCCCCATCACCACTGTGGTTTGGTATCCCAGGCTTTGCAGAGCTCCCCCCAGTCCCACCTCTTTGGTTGAGTTCCCAGCAAGCACAACACCTCAGGGCAGCAGTTGCTGTTCCAGCTATGGGCTATTGGTCTGACCGATCTGTTTTGATTTTAGAGGAGAAAGCACCATTTTCCAAACCGCTGAGCTGACTACAGATGAGATTCCCTTTCCTCCTACAGTAGCCACGACAAGGAAAATGCGGCGGCTTGTGCAGCTCCTGTGAGGCTGTGGATGAGGGCAGTTTTGGGAGATTAACTCCCACACCACTGAGCACTGCAAGCTGCTGCAACTGTTTTGGAACAGTCAGGACCACTGCCACCTGCCTTGCCGCTCTCTTACAGCTTCTCTTGGTATACAGGAAAGTGAATCGTGACAAGGACAGTGACAATATCCAGAAATTACCTTAGAAAGATGCAGTGACTTTTTTTTAAAGCATCAGAGATGAGCGTGGGCGAACAGAAGCAGACTATGCCATTCTGATCAGCTACTGTACGATGCCAGAATGAAAAGGAGCATTTTTCCTCCCTTCTGCACAATCCTGAGCTGTAGAGATCACACAATACCACAAGAATCTCTGTTCTGTTTCAAGCCAACTATCATCAGCTGACAGCACGGTAGAAATCAAAGGATCCATTTAATTGCTAACCACTTGTTGTCAGATCAGCTGTAGATGCTTCTCTGACAAGGGTGCATGTAATTTAAAAGAGAAAGATACCACAACAGGAATGACTTGATATTTCTTAGGAAGATGCTGGTGCTTGTGTACAATTTTTTCATAGATATTACTGAATTTGTTATTTTTGATACATTCTTCAGCCCATAAAAACAGAGGTCTATTTGGTTTGCTCTGGTGCTTGATCAAACCATCACATGTTCCAAACACTTCCATGGAAAAATGCAGAATGTTACAGGAGTCTTGCCTATTTTTCTTTGAAAGTTTACAGTTCAGTAGCAGCTTACAGCAGCATCCACACGCTCCAGTATTCCACCTTTTGTCCTTGGAATCTCCACTTACTTTCTGCAACCAGATAACTAAAATCTCTTTACTGGTTATTTGTAGTATATAAAGAAACCAACTTCTACAGACTGTGATACAAGTGTATGGAAGAGTAGCAACAGCAACAAGAAACCAAGAGGCTTGAAACTCCTGAGGTCTAGCTGCAGGGAATTATAAACACCATGTTATCTCAGCTGTATCTTAAAGTGTGAGGAAGGTGTAAGTAATCAACTCCAAGTAATGAACACCTCCTGCAGAAACACAGGCTACCACTACTGAGTGAGGTTCTTCTCCAGAAGGCAAATTCACTCCTAAAACATCTATTGCTGGTAATGGGAACAATATCCTTTGTCATTTATACCCTCTTTTTCAACATGCATTATTTTCTGGCAGCAAAACTTCAGAAAAACAGATTAACATACTGATTTTTTTCTCCCTTGACTTCACACAAGAAAAAATCTATTAAGCGCTTCACTGATAAAACTTCACAAGTAAGGAGAAAGCAGCACAAATAACATCATTACTGAGACATACCACTTGGTTAACTAATGTTTTTAAACCCTAGGAAGGGTTTAAACCCCAGGAAGGAAACAGTAAAAGTGAAAATTGAGTGCTGCTTCTAGCACCAAGAGAGCTAGGCAGCAAGTTTTTCTTAGGTGCTCGCTAACCAAACTCTATCTCCAAGGTGCTTAAAAAACAGCTAAAAACACCTTATCATGCATCTAATTCAGAAGTAGCCACAACCAGGTATCAGAAAAATTAACATTCCTTTTATTGCTTTTTTGTAGTTATAACAGATATGTAGGATAGAGAGCATAAATGCAACCCATTACTAAGACAGCAAACTGACCTGCTCACTAGGGTACATCAGATAAGTAAAGACTATTTGATTAAGAAAAGTTTAGGCAGCAAGTTTCCCTGCTGGTAACAGCTCATTCTTTTCTTTCTGGAGGTGTTAGAAAGAGTAAGGAAGAAGTGAGATCCCCAGTAGCACAAATCTGGAATCTTCCACTGAAATCCCCTGCACATTGCCACAGCTGCATCAACTCCTGCTGCAGGAGCCCCTGTAATTTACTTCAGAAACATATTATCCTGAAGACAGTATCCAATTCTCTGAGCAAGCAGAAACTGATATTCCACTCCATTTCCATTAGACTTCAAGTCTCTACAAGCTATTTAACTCTGAATTTCATATTCCCTATGTTTTTAAGTTTCCACATAAACTTGTGAACAAGGCACTATATTCTAAAACCAAAATAATTATTGAGTAAAGGTTGTGCTACAGCTGGCTCACTATTGTTTCCTCTGGGGCCTCAATATTTAGGGTTTAAAGTGAGATTTCAATGGAAATCATTGTCAGTTTGATTTCTTTCATGAAACCATCAATTGCCTCCTTAGACAAGGATGTTTTTTCATTGTAGGAGGATCTGTACTAGCCATTCCCATCTCGAGAGGAACATGGTGTCATTAACTGTCACAGTGCTCTGAGGCTGCATAAACACCACCAGGCTCATCCAGTTTCTGCTCTTTTCTCAGTCAATATAGAGGCAGAGAAATGTAACATGTAAGGTCTAGACTAATTTATGTGTAAAAATATTTAAGTGCTGGTATGTAAGCTGTATTTCTTCTAATTTTCCTGTCACAAAATGGTATTTTTCTAGACATGCATCATTTGCAAAAAGCATTTAAAAAGTGAGCCACGATGAAGTTGTTACAGCTGCTATTGATGACGCATTTAAAAGTCCAGCAATAGTATTTTAATTGAAATAGTAAGAAAAAAGTGAAGGTCAAATTCCCTTTGATAGCTTGCATTATGAACAGTTGGTAACAAAACTAGATTGAAATGTTTCAAGGGCAAACATAGATCTGTAATCCTCCAGTCCAAAATGGCAAATTCCAGCGTAAAGTGATTATAAGCCTAAGTAGAATCATAGTACAGTCTGACTTTTCTACTGACAAAGAACACTCCCCCACCTCCAATCCAGTCTTGTCAGTCTGGAGTCAGATGCCATCATAAGAACTTCCCTGCATGGACAAGAACTTTGCAGTAAAACTTAGCTACGAAAGTAAAAGACTACGCTGCTGGTGTCAAGATGTAAAATTTCTGTTCAGAAAACACCTTTTCAGGTTCTAATGCATGTGGAATAAGATGTACAGCTGATGGCAAGTGAAGATACCAGACCCACCTCAGACTAAGCAGTTTGTACCAGATCCTTCCCCAAGATTAAGTGGCTAAACTCTGTCTTGAGCAGCAGCATGAAGACCTGAGCTGCAGCTGTTGTGCAGCACAAGCACGAACACCCGAGTAACTGAGTAACCACTGCAAGAATGGGAATTCTCCTTCAGCTGAGGGAGCAGTTTGAGCTTGAGGCAGGTTTATAAACCAGCCCTGTGGTCTCTCAGACTTTTTAATAAAAATGCATTATTAACATGAGAAAAAACCTAAAACTTTCACTGTATTGTAGAGAACAATGCTTGACAGCCTTGCTAGAGAATTTTGGATTACCTTATTCTTCTCATTGCTCATCATGGTGGTGAAAAGTAAGTAGGAATTATCTATGTTCATCAACCATGAATAATTAGCTACACTCAAAAACCATCTTTACATACTTACACAGTAATATGAATCTTTGGCTCCACAGAAGTACTAAGTCTTTGCTTTCAGCAAGAAATAAAATGGTTATTTCCTAGAATGAGGTGCAGCTTTACTTTCTCCCTGTCCTTACATTTGGCCATAGAGTGTCTTGCAAACGCAGATCCACAGACAGCATTTGCTCACTTGATAGAACCACCTCTTCCCCTCAAGTCAGAGCATATTTTTTCTTTGGAGTTGGACATTTTGCAAGTTCCTGTATCTACTTTAATTAGCTCACAGTTTAATGTGGTAGCTGCACATGCCAGTACATCTGGCATATCTCTGTGATGCCCCTCAGCATTCTTCACTGCTTTCAGCAGCCTCATGTAATACTATAACTATGAGGGCAGAAGAACACTTCAACAACTCACAGAGCTCTCCAATGTTTTACCACAAATTGTTCTCCAGAAATCTTTTAGAACCAACATTCTCAACTTAGCAACAACTTAGGTGCTCTTAACTTCAGTCTTACCCTCAGTTTTTGTCAGAAGTGCTGTCAAAACAAATGTTGAATTGGATAGTCCATTCCTTGATAAAGATGGCAGAGAAGGTGCTACTTCCCTATGGTAAGTATAATCAGCATGACAAAGAATCCCAAATGTAAGGTAATTTCCGTTTTTTGTATCATAAAGACAACAGTTCTTAGCTATCCTCCTGTATATCTACCTACCTATCTGCCTGCAGAATGCTGGATTGTAAGTAAAGATACCTGATACTGTATTGCTTTTCCAAGTCTGGGGAACTTTTAACCCATTTTTAACAAACTTATAAGTTCCCTAACAGCTTTAGCAGTCAAAAATAGTAAAGTAAAATAGCAGTAAGTTAAATATTTATCTTCCAGAAAGCTATTGTAGGGGAATTCACACCATGGAGCCCAGCACAAGACTAGAGGAAGGATAAAATGAAAGAAAAAAAGCAAGTTGATTTTACACCTTCACACTTTCAGATTTCACTCGCTCTCACTCCCACATAATCCAAAGTACCAAGATGTTGTTTCCACCACAAGTTTTGACAGAGGGAAAACAACTAGCCTTGTCCTCCTGAAATTTCTGGGGTTCCCAACTGGTGATTAAAAAAAATGAATTTTAGGCCTTTTTTCTTGCATTCTTTAGGAGTCACTGATTAATACTGGGTGGTCCTTTGTCTCAAAATCACTAACTTCAGTCTCACTGAGCATTAGGTCAGGTTGTCCGTTCATTATCAGGTTTTCCTCCCCAGTTAAGAGGAATGGGGAGCACACGGGCATGCTGCTCCTTCGTGACTGTTTTCCTGGTGTTAGGATGCAGCATCCTCAGGGCCTTCTTTTAGCATTTTAGTCTTGACATTAACAGCACATTCCTCACATTTTACAGCTAGGAATGGTGACGTTGGTTATCAACACAGACCACATCTTTAACCCTTTTTTCTGCAGTTTTCTAAGACCCTTACTATGCGCACTTCTATTCATATTGCATTTGGATTAATCTTAATGTTTCTTTTACAATACTTCAATTCCACGATTTTTTCAAAAGACCACAGAGTTCATGCCAACATATGCTTAAAGGATTAAGTCTCTAAGATATCTTCAGGCTTTTCTGTGGTCTAGTTTTGCTACAGAAAAGACAGAGAAAACACAACACATCTTGTTCTTTCTCCTTTTGACTTTGCACTTAAATGCCCAACAGTATATTAGCACTATTTCAAGCTGAAAAACATGTTTGGGTTGTCACAACTAACCATTTGTAGCCTTGAAGCTTGTTGTTCAGTAATAAAACAGTAAGAGGTCAAAGGAAGAGCCTGTTTCAGAACAAAATACTGTTGCATAAAACAGAATGGGTATAACACGAAGGGATGCATCATCCATGTCAAAACCCCCCTGATTTATGTAATACATATTAATCTTAATGCTTGAGCTTTAACTATTATTTTAATTTACCACTGACTACATATACTTTCCACTACATTAATTCTATTTATGTTTTGCTGAGTAGTAAGGTATGTGCAAGTACGACGTAAACTTGTAGAACACAAAGAAACAAAATACTTCCTTCGCTTTTTAGAGTATTAGAAAATATCAGTTGACAATTTATCATAAAGTAGCTTTTTAATTCAGTATTTGTATAGCTTACTGAAGAATAGCTTTAAAATGGTAACCAGCTAATGATAACTGCCTAAACAATCTTGACATTAGTCAAGCAAAAAAAGCTGCTTTTTTCAAGTTATCTGTGCTTTTCTACCCAAGTTGGTTACTTTTAATCACTTTCTTTCAAGACTTTGGAAGTAGCATATTTCACTCTCTTATACCTCAGTTTTATTCACATGTGGAGCAAGAAAGGAAAACTCCTGAAATTTTCAATTACCAAGCTAAATAAGTTTAAATAAAAAGCCCTCTTAATACCTACAAATATACCTTTGTCAGACAGAGCTAATTTTAAGCACTCTGAAGTTTGAATCAAGGTATTTGCTGCAAATGAGCTTTTATTCCAGTTTAGCATTCTGATCTTTAAAATCTGAAAAAAAAAAAGCATACATTACTTTAAAATTTCAACTACTGTAGCACTACTGGCACTACCACTTTCAGCTTCAGAAAAAGACTGACATTGTTGCCTATTGAACCAATTAAACACAAAAAAACCTATTTAAAATGTAGTTTTAACCATATTGTGTAAGAGATGACTGCTTGCCTGAGTAACTTACTGGCACAAAGGCTTTAGATGATGCCTTCATTAGGCATCAAACCTCCTTGTAAAGTTATTTTTAAAACCCTAGACAAAAGCATTTATTATTTTCATTCTTCAACCATACCTTTCACCTCCTGAAGTACTAGGACAAATTCCTGTGCCTAGGTGAGGAGATCTGAGCACTAGGCCTGAGGAGGAGAGCCCACCTTCCCAAGGCAGATGGGAGCCACAGGGGATGTACAGCAGGGATGTACCTTCACATCTCTGCTTTCATTAAAGCCAACACACATCCAAACCACAGTTTGCTTTTCCGTCCAAACTCTGGGTCCAGACAAAGCTGCTGATAGTCTATTTGGCAGTAGAGTCAGATCTGGGATAAGAAGGGAGTGCCAGAAATAATTTTTATATTGAGTTGGGAGGAAAATCAAGTCCCTTGTGTCGCCAAAGCCATCAGCAAATGGACAGAGTGAGAATCAGAACTCCACTAGGATCAGTTGAGTCTTATTGATTTACCTGGAAACTAGATAAAGCCTTGGATATCTGACTTTATAACAATGTTTTTCTATTGTGCTTCAGTCAAACCATGCTTGTTCCACTAGGAAACCACGGTCCACCTTCTCATAGGAATCACCATTTTTCTGTCATTTCAGTTCTCACTATATTTATCTTCAGTAATGGGCAATGCATGTCAAGTTAGACTATAAATTCATTAGAGAAAACAAGCCATGTTTATGCTTTCACCACACTCTTAATTCTCCTACTCAAAAATGAATTTATGAAATTTACATGTTCAAGAACATTTCTTTAATATTAAAAGCTCAGACTCTACTGCTACACTTTAAAGCTGATGGTGACCATTGCTAGAAAGAAGACCCAGGACAGCTGCCAACCAAGTGAATATATACACTTCTGCCAAAACACCCATGGCAAATCCTGGACAAACCAAAAACCATTGCTTGCTACAGTTTGTTTCACTGTTGTTTTGCCATGAGCACTTACCCCTACCATCCATTTTGTGAACTCATCTCTTACATATATCTCCAATGGTATAGCTGCAAGAGGTTAAAAGGGTTACTGTCTTCAAAAGATAAAGCCTTTCTTCTCCCCAAGAAAAAAAAGCATGTCTACTATTCCAAAGATCTGAAGAAAAAAACCATAATAGCCTCATATACTCTAAAATAAAATACTTACTTGCTCCAGTTAAATATAAAAATCCATTACTATTGAATGTTACAGTACAACAACATTGGTTTGAAGTTAGTAACTCCAGCTAATTTATAAAAAGTATTATCAGAAAGTTCCATTTTCTAGGATCATTGCTAGCTGTTTCTATATAAGAGGAAAGTTAAACTGTCTAGTCCACATGCTTGCAGAAAGAAGCCCATGTATATAACCCACAGAAGTTTGAAGCTAAAAACAATCACTGAATGAGTTTTAATTTTTTCCCTGGGTATTATTTTTGCGTATCTGGGAACTGACAGTAATTGCTCTATCAGTATTTAGTCTTTCACATTTTCCAGACAGAACTAACCAGCTGACACTGGTTTGTAGGTAGTGGGGACATGAACTGAATTTACACCCTGGGACAATTTCCTTCCAGGTTTTAAAGAAGTACTTATTTAAAAACCAGTCTGTTAATTTTCAAACAGCCTTCTTTTTATCTTTTACAGCTCAATCTCTCCACCAGAAAAAAGCCTGAGCTTCTACCCATCTTTGCCTGGTGCATTCAATAATCAGCTGGATATAGCAGGATTAATCCTGACCCTCAAAATAACACTACTGTGTTGTAGTTTTAGAGGAAAAGATGTCAGGGGAAAAAAAAAAGTCACATCTCATCCCCTCTCCAGCTTCATCTGGTATCAGTCAGATTTCTCCAAATCACATCCTTTAGAAATATGGTATTGGGGGCAGTTGGGTGTTTTTGTAAAAAGGGGGAGGAGGAAATGAAAGGCAGGAGAAAGGCAGCAGTGTGTGGTTTGTTGCTTGAGACCATTTAATGTATTTTCTTATTACATATGCTTAAAATCCCTGCATTATGAACACTGGAACCTAGATGTTTATAAATATATTTAATGCACTCTCTAAAAACTGAAAAACCATCTGAGTGTTTCATCCACCTGGAAAATGGGATGGGCACACTGTTGACAGGTCTGTAGCATGGATGGCAGAACCCACTCGTGGAGAGAAGAGATTCTCCTTTATGTCAGCACCTCAGCTCACCTGCTTCTGACTCTGTGCACTTTAAGAAAGTTTCAAGACATTACAAAGCCCTTAAATTTATGTTTCTAGTGTTTGCTTTTCCTCTCTAGACAAGGCAGAGTCATTTTTCATTTTGGGGTGCACTGACAGCTGTTAGTGCTGAAATTCAGGCTGCAAAACATTACAGGAAATTTTAATTCAACAAAATCTCCAATGAAACTATTTGCAGACATAACATCAGGCTTAAACCTTGTAATTGCACATGTCTTTGTACATGTGTCAGGGACACAAAAGACAGGAAGATTGTAGACAGGAATACAGGTGACCTCACCCCTGATGAGTAACAGCTGCGTTAATTACCCAATTCAGCCTAGCCCCTGATGAGTCACAGCTGTATCCAATAAAGATAAGTGTGATCAAAGGGAGTGAGTTAGCTGGTGAGGGAGGATCATGGATGAGAATGATATTGAGGCAGCTCTGAAGAAGGCAGCTCCTGAGGAGAGAGAATCACTGCTGTGAGGTCAGTCTGGGCCTGTAGTTAGATAGAGCCTGTTGTTGGAGCATGCAGTCATAGTCTGGCTGGGTAAAAGCCTGCAGTCAGAGTCTGCAAACTGATACCTGCAGTCATGGTTTAGCAGGAAATAACCAGCAATCAGAGGCTGCAAGGGGAACCTACAGTAGGAGCTTGCTGCAGCCAGAGTCAGGGAATGGTTGGAGTCAGGATGGCTGAGCTGTAAAGAGGAATAAACCAGCACCCTTTCCATGCAGTGATAAGCAAGGAGTCTGTGCCTAGGCTCATTTCTACTCTCTAACAAGAGGGCTGCTGCAACAGAACAGAACTTGCTTTCCTATCAGGAAATTAGTTTTGAAGTTTTTTTCTAGAAATCTGTTGGTATGATTAATTTTAGGACTAATTTGACATCTCTCATTCACTGCAACAGATGTTTTCAACACACAGCAGTTTGAAATAGGTGAATTTCTCCATATCCCCTCTGGCCCCTGCAGAGTTATCAGTAACTAATAGCTGAAGACATACATGGAATCCTGAAGAATGCAAAAACAGCTTGCTTTTTCCTTAAACTAAAACACATTTACACTTCTAAGCTCAACATTTTTCTCTATTACAAAAATACTTGCTCCTTATTGAGGTCAGTTCTGCTGGGGAATCAGTCTTTCAATATCTTCTCCTATGTGCTTTAGCCACAGCCCAGTGAGTGCATTCTACTCAATCCAGCAATGTTAAATAAAATTAAGCTCATGTTCCTTCTTCCTTCTAGAGAAGTCATCAGATGAGACCATACATGTAAATTACTCTCTTCTCTTGATTATGATAAATAAACCTGCACTAGAATGTTCTTCCTTCAAAGCAGCAGAATTAAGTCGAACGCAGGAGTTCAATATGCTTTTCAGGGATGATAGTTAATGACTGGACCAACTTTGTCAAGACAGGATTCCCTAAACAGAAAAACAGAGCTGGTATCACTTCTCCCACATATTGGTAACCTTATAGATTTTTAAGAGTTTAGCATCTTCTAAAGGTATTGCTAGAATTCGAGACCAGACATCTATTTTTTAAGACGACTCCACTTTCTTGTTCTTTCTTTCTGCATAGAGGCAAGAGATAAAGGCAAACAGAAAACAGAACAACCTTGTATGTGTAGAAATCATCATAAAGACTTAATGTTACTGGACCTAACAAGATGCATCAGCATATGAGTAAACTACAGAAGTTAGAACTGTAGCCCAAGTTCTTTTATATACTTTGAAGCCTTACAGCAATTTATATCAAAGAGCAGAAATATCATCAGCTAACAGCATAAAACAAACCTGTGTGAGGCTAGGATGTTGTACAACCAGAGTGAGTGTGCCTTAGAGTACATATTAAGAGGGAAGAGAAAGGCTTGAGACTCTCACAACCCTAAAACACACTCTAAATGTCCTTAAATGACTCTAAAACTCTAAATAACCTTTACATCAAACTTCAGATTACGTGTCTAACAATGCAGACAATACTTTTTCAGGACCACTAAATGGGACAGTTTTTGCACATTTCAATAACACATTGTGATGCTCCTTCACTGAAGAACAGAACCAATGTTGTCCACATCCATGAAGCCTGATGCTGAAGAGCTTGCAGATTCAACTATTTAAATTCCAAATTGAGAAACAGAAAAAAAGAGGGAGAAGCTATCACATGGAGAAACACTTAGTTACGTTTTTATCCTCTCTCAGGCACAGCAATCAGACTGACAGGCTATTGAGAATACATGAAAGCTTATTTATAACCGAGACTGCATACAGTAATTTCAATGAGATTTAAGGTTTTATATTAAATTATGCCTAACTTTCAGCTATATTAATTAGTAGTTTTTCAAGTAATCTTTTTTTGTAAGCTCTGTCTAAGCAATTTAAATTATAATCTTACAGAGCACATGAGATCTGCTTTATAAGTGGGCAAGTGAATCTGATCTCAAACTATCCAGAAACTACAAGTCCACCAGAACATAATGAATGCAAGGCATTTAAATTTCTTGTCACACAAAAGCTTTTTTTACTAAAATATTCATCTGAATAATAAAAAAAACCCCTTTCACATTGACAAGAGGACACTGAACAGAAACCCTTTAACTACACATCACGTAGAGAAGTAGGTAAGTAGTCATTAATTGATTTCCTTTAATGCTTTGATGTTTTGTCATAAAGTCATGTTAGTAACTGCTCAGATCCTGTTAGAGCCAAAGTAAAAGCATCAAGGCAATTTTACTGTTTTTGTTAGACACTGTGAAGAGATTGCATAGTTTTCACCTCTGACCTCTCATTGTAGTTCCTTTATTTCACTTCATCATTACATTTTTTCATTACGACTCAAACAGAACAAGCGGCAACCTTGGGCTTTGATGAAAGGTCACTTCTCATAATTTTGTACTTAATTCATCTCCTGAAAGTTGTACAAAAATTAGAATTACAGCTCATTCTTATATCTCAGCATGAAGTAAATAATGATATTGCTCCATGCAAAACCAGATTTTAGTTATGTTCTCAAGAGACGGTACAAGGTGAAACTAACAGCACAAACACAAACATCCTAAAGGAAGCCAACGGTCATGGAAGCAGGCACTGCCACTCCTGGGATGATGCAACAGTGAGGTGAAGTTTTTAAACTCATCAACTGTAAAAATCCTGTGTTTAAAAAAGCTAATTAACCAAGCTTCCAGCTACATGATTTAAATAAAGAAAGCAATCTTTAATGAAGTAATCTTTAATTTTAGCTGACATGATGTGCTGAGGACAAGGGCAAGATTTACTTCTTATAATAAACTCTTCAGCAGAGCTTTCCCTCCATCTGTCCCTTTAGAAGGGTCATCTCTTCAATTATTCAGATGTGCAATGGAAAGCAACAAGATTAGATGGTGAGGCAAAGACTAAACACAGGTCTTATCAGCTACTTCCTCACAGTGATGAGCTTTTTGTACAGTGTCTAACATAAAACTCCTTGAACTCTTACAGCCTTAGCTGAGGAAAAAAAACATTATATTTGACCAGAGAAGCATTCGCATGTAAACTTGTACATGCAACTACAAATCCCAATGCTTCTCAAACAGTAGTACTTTTCTTTGGATTTTAATAACAAATATGAAACACATAACCACACTTTAACTACTTAGCTAGGAAAGGCTTTACAGTAAGCAAAAGAAACATCAAAAACAAAGGCAGCATTATTTTGGTTTGGTTTCAAATTCACTACAGTAAAACCATCAGAATTCAGTAAAGTTTCTGCTGTGCTGTGATATGTTTAAGAATGAACATAGAAAATATGCATTATTTTTGAACTGGAGCAGTAGCAATAGCTTGTCATTGACAAAGTAGATGTCTATGACATTGGCAATTTAAAATTCACTCCTTCTCTTCCAACATAGACAGCAAGTCTATAGTACATCACAACAATTTGTGCCTGAAGATTAAATAAAGTTGTTAGTTTTTATCTTCTAAAGTCTCAAATTTGCTGCATGAAGAACCACTTGGTGGTTTTGAACCCAACTTCTAGTTCTTTCATGAAAAAATACCAGAAATCACTTCCTGCCCAGTCCTCACTTTAAGTCATGACTTTTGAGACTTCAAATCTCCTTCAGTAATCTATTTTCCATCCTGACAACTCTTGATGCTTAGTCAAGTATCTACAGCAAAGTTGTTCTGTATTTTTCATCATCCTTCATGCCCTCAACTGAGCTTTAAGCTCTAGCATATCATTTAGCAGGAGGAGAACATACAAAGTATTCAAAATGCTGATACAAACTGGCTTTACACAGTAACACAGTAACCTTTTCTAGTTTACTCTGTATTCCTCTTCTGGAAACTGACAATTGCTTGTTTGACAACTAAATATTAACAGTACTAAGACCTTGCTCCTGCATCATTATAGCCCGTTTAGCATCCATCACTACATGTGGAGAAAGCTGAGGCTGTTCTCCTCAATGCAGCTACCTGTTCTCCTGACAAGTGACAGCAATTGAAATTCAGTCATATGACTTTTTCTGTGGTTCTTTTCAGCAGTACCTCACCCTTACTATCCCAATTAATTTGATATCAGCAGCAAGCTTGCTTCCCCACTGGTCACCAGCCTTTTAGGTAATGTAGCAAAATCTTGGATTCCTACAGCAATTTGTCCTGCCTAGAAGTGACTTTCTTTACTGATACAGCCAAGCATCTACTTCCACCTTATTTTCTTTACAAATTAAGGATTTATCAGCACAAGGACAGTCCCTTCTTATGCTACAGCTTATTAACTCCCTTTAAAGCTCTAAATTTTGAGGGACCCTCTCAAAATTCACTTAGAAACTAGAGACACCTAAATCACTTTAATCCACATGGTTATTGACCCTCCATCAGCCTCCATAAAGTTACAAGACAGGTTTCCTTACAAAAGGCACATTGACTCTAAGAGAGAAGGCAGAGACTACAAGGACAGAAGTAGTGGATAGCTGCATAAATAACACTACTAACTGGACTGTGTCAGACATTTGTATCAGAGCCTTACAAGTGCTACAGTCTCCCTTACCTAAATTTTGGGCACCCCACCTGCCATTCTCTATAGCACTGGCAGCACAGTAGATTCATACAAAAATTTACACACCATCACGATTCTGCTATTTTATCTTTAAGTATTTAGAACCAGAGTGAATACCAACTACCCTGTTCTTGTACTTCACTGCTGATAATGTTATCAGCCAGATCCACAAACTCTTCTCCAGCCTCTACCACATTAGACCCACCAGTTGAGGAGTCCCTCAGAGTTCAGAAACCTTTTGTTTCCTCCCCACTGAACAAATACACAAGTAAGTTAATTTCCTTGAAAAAGCTGTATCTACTGCATATCTGCTTCATTTACATCCTCATCCACAATTTCTACATGCAGTGGAACCCTTCTGATCTGCAGGAAGAAAGCATCATCATCAGTTTTGATGTCTTTTGTTAACCACAAACTTCTCAGTGTGTTTCTACATTTAGATTACTAGAATCATGATTTTAACACATTTGAACATTCCTTCCGCTCTTTTGTTTGTTTTGAAAGCAGTTGTCTCCATACTACCCAAGTTTCTTCTGCTCTCTTGTAATTCTGCTAGATGGCACACACTGTCCCTCTGGTTTCACAATCATCTCCATGTTGTACCTCCACCTGCTTCACTGTGCTCTAGGTCACCTTGAGAGATATAGATTTTAAGGGTTGTCCAGTTACTTTCTTTCTAAGAAGGTTTTTTCCTATTTTTATACTATCTTTTTGAATGAGATTGACTTTGATACATGTATTTGATGATGTACAAATGACTAGAATGACTTAAATCTTCCTTTTAAAAAAATGGAAATTAGTCTGTTTTCACCTACCATTTCTTTGAGCCATGCTGTGTGTTGATAAGTGTGCAATAAGCACAGCTTGTCCACATCACATGTGGTGTGCATGTTACACAAGCAGACACTTGCATTGACCCAAGTTAGGCTCCAACACCCTTAAAAAACCAAAACCAAACCAAGGCAGGAAGGACAATATAAAAAAAGAAAAACAACAACAACAAAACCCCA
>VZUI01065335.1:0-13183 GCA_013401135.1 Cettia cetti | reverse complement strand
CAGAAACTCAATATACAGCACAAACAGAATCGACGATTGGGGATACAAACATCATAAAGTCACCCTAGGACACATTTTTAGAAGAAGAAGTACTCTAGGGAGACCTCTCCTTTAGCACAGTTAAATGTAATTCTAATAAAAACTGTAGGTGGTTGTAGAAAATATTTGCTTTTAAAGCTAAACTAGTAGGATAATAAATATTGAATAAAATGCATTATGATTACAAGTATTATTTGGGTCATCTGTTAATTTGGTTGCAATCTGAGATAATTATTTCAATGCAGCCACATGCAAAGCTGTTTACATAAAAATTTTCTGGGACATCTGCCTTGAAAAGCACAAACTCAGAGGTTTAATATTCTTTGGAATTATCTTTCTGATACTGAGTGAACCACTGTGGTACCAAACACTAATTAATTGCATATAAAAAAAAACCCCAAACAAGTAGTCGACAGAGAAACCAGTTTTCCTTTTCCTTCAGCACTTGAATGGACAGCCCGTAGGAGTCTGCCCCTGCTTCTGGTGCCAGCTCATTGAACTGAATGGGAAACTCCTGGAAAACCTCTAATGAGAAACACAGATACAGTCCAATAGGCACAGTGGGAAAAGGTGTACTATGTGAAACTTGTGGAGTATGGCCAATTTGTCGTATTAACAGGCCTTAGAAAACTCCTCTGGTCACTCTGTATCTGTGTATAAATCTCTGAAAAGATCTGAAAAGTCTGAGTTTGAAGAAATTATGCATGAAATAAGATTTCCTAAAGAAAGATAATTCATAATCAGATAAGGTTAATAGGAAGAGAATAAACTTATATTAGCTGCACTTTTTAATTCACAGACATGTGAGAGGTCTTGCATTAAGGCAAAGGCAGTTTTGCGCTGACTGCCACGAGTTACTAACCTAACACCACCATCAGTGTGCAGCATTACTCCAGTAATACACAATAATAATCTAGTAACTGTATAAGCTCTATCAGTAGTTCCAGACTTCTGCAGCTCATGGAGGATGGTGGTGGAGCAGATGTACACAGCATAGCTTCTGGGGAACCCCACACTAGATCAAATGGTAATATCTCATATTGTATCATGTCTTACTAAATAGTTTGACTCCATCTTTATTATGGGGAAAGACCTCTACCCTTTGAAGTAGAGAAACACTGAAATTAGGTATCTCCAGAGCCTTCTCCTCTCCAGTCTGAACAACTCAAACTCTCTCAGACTTTCCTGGTAGGAGAGGTGCTCCAGTCCTCTGATCATTTTGTGGCCCTTCTCTAGACCCACTCCAGTTGGTCCTTGTCCTTCTTGTATTGAGGACTCCAGAGCTGGACACAATACTCCAAGTGGGGTCTCACCAGAGTGAGAACCATCCTCCCTGACCTTCTGGCCATTCATCTTTTGATGAAGCCCAGGTTGTGAATAACTTTCTGGGTTGCCAACTCATATTTGGCTTCTTGTCAACCCACATCTCAAGTCCTTCTTCTCAGGGCTACTCTCAATCCATTCTCTGCCCAGCCTGAATTTGTGATTGGAATTACATAGACTCACATGCAGACCCTTCCACCTGCCTTTTTTGAACTTCCTGATGTTTGCACAGACTATCCTTGTGAGCTTGTCAAGGTCCCTTGGATAATGTCACTTCCCTTTACCATGTTATTCAACTTGATGTCTTCTGAAAACTTTCTGAGAGTGCACTCAATCCCACTATGTCATTGGTGAAAACTTTACCATAATATAGAGCCTAAACCTTTTCCTTTCTGGGGTAGCAGAAAGCATACTCCAACTGCTGTGATTCCAATTTAGGTATTGGAGTTTTGCCCATTACTGGATCAATTTTTACGGATTAAAAGCACTATCAAATTTACGACAAGGTTTGTGGTTATACAGGATAAAATAAAAAATTATGTATATATGTATACATGTTCTATATGTCTACACAGACTGATGATGTCTAAGCCTAAGGTGAGACTGATTGTCATACTAGTGTAGGTGTCTCTGAACAACTTTACATAGATTTGATCTTCCTAGGCAAGGATGGTAGGCTGAGACCATAGGACATAATGAATTCCCTCCATTATTGACAACAATATGGGAAGAACTGACTGTTCTCTACCATTAAAATGTAAGTACTCAATTCAAAGATCTCCTCCATGTCAAGAATACCATTACCATTCTAATGTAACTGTCTTCCATTCCTGGAAGCCATACACAGTCAGGAGAAATAAACATGAAAATGTTATCATCTCTTTATGCCAAGTGCAACTGTAAGTATTATAAGCTTATCTGATGCCTTTTTAAAATGTTTTCTTATTTGCTGTATGCAAACGAAACTTGTGTCTTATCTGATACAATGATAAGACACTTAAACCACTTTTTTAAGTTGCAAGTCGTCAAACCTGTGTCTGTGTGGCATGTGGATATAGTACTAGTAGGACTTATGCAAAGATAGAAAAGGAGTAAGTACATTTTAATTTAAATGAAAGTAAGACTAACAGATCAAATATATTGTGTCATATCTGTTTTACAGAAAGTATTGAGGGCTTAAAAAGTTTCAGTTAATTAAGTTAATCAAGTCATTGCTTAACCAGATGTAGGAGGTAATTGCAAGGACAGAAGAGAAAAATGAGACAATGACCTGCTATATCTGTCTGTACAATGAGGTTTCAGATAAACACATACAATTCACCGTTGGTTTAATTGTTCCAGTGGTAGAGTACTCAATTCTATAGTTTGAAAAAAAAAAAGGAAAAAAGAAGAAAAAAAAAAGTTTAATGACCTGTTCCAGCAGTACAAGTAATTGCTTTCATAATTAATACAAGTTCTACTGAATACAGAAGACTTAAAACAGTATTATATCAACTAAAAATGCATAGTTAAAGAGAAACTACAGCTGAAGCTTTTCTGGCACCATTTATAGGGTTTGGGCTTTTTTTGGTTTTGGACATAAG
This sequence comes from Cettia cetti, assembly GCA_013401135.1. Taxonomy (NCBI): domain Eukaryota; kingdom Metazoa; phylum Chordata; class Aves; order Passeriformes; family Sylviidae; genus Cettia; species Cettia cetti. The sequence goes on along the minus strand of VZUI01065335.1, from coordinate 10,238 downwards.
AGTTTGCTATACTCTTCTTCTTTTGGTTATTTTTCAACATAAAAGTAAACTAAAATAAGATTATTGGTAAAAAGAATTGCATAGTCAGTGGTTATCACTTTAGTATTACATTTATATATTTTCCATGGGCTTTCTATTCCTGTTAAATACTGCAACTCATCCATCAGCTCTTTAACTCACAAGATTTGGAATTAATAGAGTAGTATCACTAAAATCTTAGTCTTATGTGATATTAAGTATATGATTTTGGCAAATTAGTACTTTCTGACATATTCTGAAATGAAATTCCAAAAGAATATATTTTCTTTCCTTGCTTGAAAGATGAAAACGTCATATATGGCCATTTAGTCTCAAAATGTAGAATTAGTCTCTGACCTGTCATTATTGGGGTTGACTGACATTCATGTAGAAGTACACCAGTGGAATTCAACACAGTTTTAAAAACTGAAGGGATGTTTATAAAGATTGGTTGAATTTAAATAGTGTTGTAGAGTTTTGAATACTTGTTTGCATAAAGACAAGGAAAATTGGTTTAATAGATTTTTCTATAAAATGACTGGAAGTTATCCTGAGCATCTGTAGTCTTGCATTACTAAATTGGAGCCTTTTGTGAAACATTGAAATGATCAGCATACAGGGCCATGACTGAAATAGCTGTAGGATTTTAGTCTAAAGACCTTCACAGTGAGAGCATATGGTAATCTTCAAAAGATAAATGACTGGTGCAAAGCAGACAACCTGTTTACTATGTTTACAACAGAGAACTCTGCTCGATTCTGTAGACCCCAACATAGCAAGGACATGAATGTCTTGGAGGAAGTGCAAAGGAGAGCTCAAGAAGATTAGAGGGGTGGAACACCTGTCCTGTGAGTAAAGGTTGCCAGAGTTGGGATCATTCAGCCTGGAGGAGAGAAGACTCCAGAGTGACCTAATTGTAGCCTTTCAGTACCTGAAGGGAGCATACAAAAAGGAGGGAAGGGACTTTTTACAAGAGTATGTAATGACAGAACGAGGATGGATGGATTTAGACAGAAAGAGGGTAGGTTTACATGAGATATTAAGAAAAAAATCTTTGCTGTGAGGAAGGCAAGGCACTGAACAGCTTGTCTAGAGGAGTTGTGGATGCCCCATCCCAGGAAGGGTTCAAGGTCAGGCTGGATGTGACTTCAGGCAATGGGATGTAGTGGGTAGCATCCCTGCCCATGGTGAGGTGGTTAAAACTAGATGATCTTTACAGTCCCTTCCGATCCAAACCATTCTATGATTCTATGGAGAAATGCTGAAAATTAAATTCAGCAAGAAAGTTTCCAGTTAGACATTTAGAAAAAAATTACAACAGTAGTGATAATTAAGTGCTGGCAGAAACTGCTTGGAGGAATATTGTGGCATCCATCAGTGGGTGGGTCTTTAAAAACATATTAAACATGTATAAATCAAGAATTACATCTCCTTGGGTTAGAGGGATAAAACATAAGCCTTCTCAAGGTCCTTTCCTGACCAGTTTTCATAAGAAATCAGAATGACTAATTGTTTAAAATTACCTGATTTTTCTCTAGAGGAGAATTTGCAAAATTAGGGAAAATAAGTAAGCAACAGATGGGAAATATGAATTTGCTTAGAGATGGAATTAGAATTTCTTGTTTTATAGGTTTAATTTGAAGGATAAACTTTTTCTGTGATTCACTGAGTTTGTAAGTGTGAATTTCTGTACTTCTTACTTTTCTAACTCTTTATGTTGGAATGATATATTTTTAAATCACAGTATATTAAGATTTTTTCATCTTGTGTCTGCTATGCATTCATTTCCATTTCTAACTAAAATGACCTAAGTTTGAGTTTCCATTGTATTAACTCACAGATGCTGGGGAAATATTAAAACATGCTCTTGACTTGCAGTCTGTCCTTGCAGTGCAGTGGTAAGAAGTAGAATATAGGCATAATTACCAGCTCAGTAACACAAATTAAATTATACAAGTTTAGTGGTACCAAGTTGCAAAGACTGAACCTCTTTGCATTCTGTCATGATTTTTGTCCCTGAGTTAATGTGAGAGTGCCTGCATGGTCTGCCCTTGAAAAACATCACAGATGACAATATCTGTTGTGGGTGTAAATACTGTGCACATGCAATATACTGTCTGGAGGATATTTGCCCAAAACCTCTTATCTTTGAGTGAAAAAAGCACCCTCCTCACCTCAAAAGGTGATGTTTAACATCAAAGTGGCCACCAGCTTTTGTGTTTGCTGTCTGTGTTGTCTGTGTCCAAGCATTCACAGTGCTTAAGAAAGCACAGGAAATACCAGAGAGGAAAAAGGGGTTGAGAAAAATCAAAAAACCCGAAAACCCCAAAATTTAGAGAACGCAGCTGTGAACACCAAGAGAAAGGAGAAGGGGAGAAGGTGCTCCAAGTGCCTGAGCAGGTATCTACAACGTAGCACATTGAGGATCTGACACCTGAGAAGGAAAGTGAAACCCATGCACAGCCCATGATTAAACATGAAGAAAAACAGAGGAGGAAAATACAACCTTAACTTCCTCAATCCCCCATCCCCCTGCACTGCTTGGGGAGTAGGGAAGAACGAGGAGTCAGGAATGGAGGAGTTAATTTGAGCTTGAGAAGGGGAGGATGGAAGAAGGTATTGTTTTAATTTTGTCTTTTCTTCTCAACATTCAGATCTATTTCAATGTTTTCCCAAAATCAGTCCATTGTGTCCATCACTTTAATGTGGTAAATCATCTCCCTGTTTTATCTCAATCCAGGAGTTTTCCACCCTATTTTATCTTCTCGTTCTTCTGATGAAGAAGAGAGAGGAAGGCTGGCTGGGAGCTTGGCAGACAGTCAAGGTCAAACCAGGGAATTACAGGAAGACACTAAAAATGAGTGAAACTGAAAGCAAACCTGATTTTTTTTAAAACATCGGAAGAAGCCTTGAAGTGGGATTAGGAGCAGTGATCCTGATTGGAAACTGCCAGGTGTGCCTAGCCCTGTGGCACTTGAATTCCTGTCTGGGACAGACCCAGCAATCCCAGTTGGACTGAGTGACAGCCTTCACCCAGCCAGTGACCAGAGTGCAGAAGCAGCACGGGTACACAACTTCCCGGGATGCATGGTGGGGATGCACGTTGCTTCTGCCCATGGCTTTTCCTTTAGCCGGGCGTGAGCAATGGCAAACATACGTGCTCAGCTGGAGCACCCACATCTCTACAGGACAGTTTGTGCTTGGGAAGCCTGCACCCACACTCTGGGATGGGGGTGCATGAAAGCCACACTGCTCAGGATTGAATATAAATGTGCGTGTGTGAGACTGTGATCTTCTGGGATTAGATATAAGTTAGTTTAGCAAAAAAATAGGTCTTTATTAGAGCTTTGTAAGTGTGTTGCTGATTATCTGCTGTATCACTGATATGGATTCTCAATATATACTTCATTGACTGCCAGTTAATTAAATGCCGTTAATAAATGGATGAATCAATCCTGATTGGATTTAAACTCCATAAAGTGAGTTTAAATTGAACTGATCAGCAGTTTTTCCCAGCAACAACTTGCTACTGGTCTTTTGGTAAAGCTTAGATCTGTAAGGTGTTATAGGTACCAAACTCTATTCATAGAAATTACGCTTTGTTGCTAAGCACGTTTCCCCAAAATTTCCTTTAACACTTCCAGTTTTTAAGTGACTGTGTCCATTAGGGTGGATTTTTTTGTTACCTAAAAATAAATATTTGCCAACAGATTTTGATGTCATTCTAGCTGACTAAGCTTCTGTTATACACAGTAAAATCTAATCAACACAGTCAATAGCAACAAAATTTCTAAAAAAAAGAAAATTTAAAAAATTATTCTGATTAATCACCAGATACTGGAATATGTGGACATATTAATAATGTTTGAAGTGACCTTTGGTCATCCAGCTGTTTTAAATGTGTCTACTTGCTCTTCTGTATTCTCACATAGGCTCTGTGTCACTCCTACTAGAACTTTATTAATGACTTATGAGTCCTTTTAAGTTCTATTGGGGAATAGATGTGTTTCAGGAGCTGAATGAAACTATAGAGTTTGGTTTTAGAGCGTGCTAATTTTGGGAGGGTTTTTGTTAACTAAGCATCTATTATTCCCTAGACCTGGATATTTAGCACAAGTATAGGTATCTATATGTAAACTTCTAAAATAAGTTATTTTTGTTTGTAACGAAATCTCACCCTATTTGTCAGGTACTGAACAACTATCTTAGCCAAAGGCAATTTAGTAAGCTGAAAATCAGACACATATAAGTGACAGGGTTTTTTTTAAGTCTACTTGTACACATCAACTTTGTAATCAGAGCTCTTCAAGAAGACCATTTCAAGTACCATGATTTCAATTCTGTAAGAGCTAGCTAAGCTAACCTGACATCCAAAAAAAAAAAAAAAAAAAATCCTCATTGGTGGACTGCATTATCAGAATGTCTATTATTATTCAATTTCAACTCCTATGAATTTGGCATTTCTGGTTGCAAAGTGTTGAATATCGACTAAAATGGAAGAACTAAATTTTATTCTTATTTAGGCTTGCATTAGAGCACAGTGCTGGCCATCAGTCCAAATTGCTTCATATAAGATTTACTTAGGTTTCTTCTTCCCAGATACATTCTGTAACCCAGAGGCTGTTTTCAAAAATGGGGAAGCTGCTCCCTGCAGGGATAGAGTTCAGGCAGTCAATGTTAGACATTTTCTTTGTCCTGTCTACTTGGTTACTATTTGCAATTTGCATGTTCTCACTTTACATTCTGAGTTTTGTGAATCTCATTCCAGCTTTTCTCTACAGGTTTCTAATTCTGTATTTTGAAAAGCCCTTTCAGAACTACATACTTATTTCTTACATACTGTAGTCTTGTATGTCATAGTTCCTACAACCTTTGACAGTCTGGCTGTTCATCTTTTCTGGCCAAATTAATCCTTGTGTAAGTTGCTGTGGTTTCAGCAAATTAAGCTACTTGATTCCAAGTCTTCTTTCTGTACAAGCGGAATGGAGAAATCAATTTCTAGTTCCTAAGATTGCTTAGAAGATTAATTAGTTATTGTTGTTGCAATCCTTTTAAGATTAAAATACTATGTGAAGGAAACTATGATCATATAAATGTTCCTCCTGAAAAACATAAGCTACAATTTGTTGGATGAATGTGAATGTTTTGTATTTTGGGGTTGTTTTGTTTTGTTTTGTTTTCTTCAATCTGCTTCAGGGTTTTTTGATTTTGTTTTTGGTTGGTTTGGTTGGTTTGGGTTTTTGGTTTGTTTTTTTTTTTTTTTTGGTTTTGTTTAGTTTTTTTCTTTTTTTTTTTTTTTTTTTTTTTTTTTTTTCAAAAGTAGGAAGGGTTTCACAGCATAATTGAATTTCCTGTTGTCTGGAGCATACAGGCTTCTAGGTAAAGATAAATAAATGTCGTTTTTTGTTTGCCCTTTTTTTTTCCTTAAGCCATACTGAATTCATCATTGAAATTTGCCTCATTACGTTAACTTCTATTGTAGGAGAGGTAAAACATTGTTGTTCATTATATGTCAAACTAGTTCGAGGCATGTTTCTTGAGAGATTCATTTGCATGCAAAAGCTGTGTCCTTGTTACTTTGTGAAATGAATTTTCAAACAAGAATGGTTCTCACTAAATAAATGACATTTTATGAAATCACAAAATCTGCCTAAAACAGCATAATGGCTTTAAAACATTGTAATTAGCTTTTGGCAAATCAGCAGATGCAGAGTATCAATAAACATACATAATTTATCTACTAACAGTAGTTTCTCTACTTCTTAGGACATTGTAAGTCTGCCTTTTATTTAAGCTTTAATATACCACTGATTGTAGTTCTAACACAGGTTTTTAGAAGCAAAACACAAGAATTTTAGAAGCAAAACTCTCAGAACAGTGAAATTCTAAATAAAATAATGTATCTAGATCTATACTAACCATATAATGTCTTTCATTGTTACTAGCTACACTTAAGAAGCTTCAAAGGCACTACGTTGTTAATATCAAATGTTTATTCTGTAATGTTTTAAAAAAATGATATAAGTTTGTTAAATATTATGATTGCAGTGCAACATCTTCTTTTATCTGAGAGCAAGTAGCACATCAGGAACTTTGCAAATCCTAGAACATCTCCTGGAACTACTAGGATGACTAACATAGTGATACTCAAACTATTATCATTTGACACTATTTTATATTTCTTCTTTATATGTTTGTTAACATTGGTGCTCTGGAGTAACCTATTAACTACTTTCCTTTTATTTTCTTTTTTCTTTTTTCTTTACATTAGAGGTTAAAGATATAGAGATATGAGGGCACCTGTTTCCTAAATATCTAGTCAATACACTGAAAGGTGTCTAAGAGCCATGAGACAATAAGAGATGTGACATAGATTCAACAGATCTTGATCAGATAAATTTCTCTCTGAATTGGTGACAGGAAGATAGACAGGATACTGAAATGGCACAGCAAGTTCGTCTTTTAGGCAGGTGAATCACATCCAGTTTTGATTAAGTTCAAGATTTAATTACCCTCATTTATATTTCCAACTGTCTAAAACTTCTTTCTGATGTCTAAACTTCATGGCAACTGTCACACATCTCGGTACAGTCCATACAACTTGAGAAGCAATTAAGTTCACCAAAAAATACTCCTCTAATGCCTGAGTCAATCCTTGAGAATGTGGCATTTGAAGTCACTTGAAACATGCTAGGATGTCTTACATGACCACCAGCTGCCATTCCAGAAGTCCTATGACCTATGCAGAGTCTCAGCTGGCACTTGGTCCTACGTCTGGGCAACCAGTCCTGATCTGGTGGAATATGCTGACTATATTGACTAGACTCATTCATTTATAAGTTGACACAGATTTTCAGAGACACTTGGAGTAGGAGTCATCCTGTAAAAGGCTTTTATTGGGTTAAGACAGCCCTCTAGTCTGTAGCCTATAACCCAAAAAGTCACCACTGATTAATTCCTTCCTACCACGACTCTGAAACTCAGTTTACAAATGACTTTTCTGTCTGCCTTTAGTTTCTGATATGTAATTTTATACTCTCTGCAACCTCCATTTTGCCATAGATTAAGGATTCATGAAAGTTATCTATCATATTCTGAGTTCTAGGAAAAATTCAGAAATTTTTATGTCTGACAATATAAAGAGAAATATTCTGTTGCATCTGCATGAGCTCTTCTTTTTTCCTCAGCTGGGAAGCTACTACTCATTTTACAGAGTAAACTGCTTCTGTTGAGGGCTGTAGTTTCTCTTGGTTAGTATTCAGTTGTTAAAATGAGGAGCTGGGCTCAGAGTTTGGTATTGCAGTAAAGAACTCTGATTTATTTCTTTTGACTGATTTTGAAAGCTTGAAATTGGTAGTAACATTTCTCTTGCAGAAAGCCAGAAAGAATAATAAAGCTGCTACAGATGCAAGTTTTGTTAGTGTACTTACTGAGTGGTTGACAGAACAATACAATGATGCAAAGGAAAGACAAGAGGATATCAGTGGTAATAAAAAGTTACAGGGAAATTTTTTGTGCTAAGAGGAAAGATTATAGATTGAAAATAATAGTATGTTCCCTTAATATATTTCCCCCATTCTTCCAGTCTTGGGGATTTACCAAGTAAAGGCTTCCAGCAACAGTGTACCAAAAGAGGAAAACCACTGTCAATAACAGGAAATCCTCCTTATCAGAATCCTGGGATCTGTAGCAAAACCTTCATTCATTCATGTAGTTGACAGTGTGAGCTGAAGGTCTAAGATATCCTGCTTTTCTCCTGGGAATGAAAAGAAGACCTCTTCCCAAGGGAAGAATATAAATTATTTTATATATATATATATGTGTATATCAGAGCTAGGAGAGAAGAAACATGTTGAATCCAGTAATAAACATATCTACAAAATAATCCTCAGATGTCATCCTCTGATATGTCATCAGGCTGCATCTGCATGAAACAATTATGAATCAGAAACAGAATTCTTTTTTTGATACAGTATAATACAAAAAGTACTAGAAACAGTATGGAAAAAAATGTTTAGATGACACATGTCTGTACAGCTGCATTTAACAACAAAATGGCTTTCCAGCTATTCATTCAAAGGAAAACTCATACAAAGGGTATGCATGTGAGTCCTCATGCAGGCATGCTATGGCAAATAAACTTTCATGTATGATATGTATGTGTTTATGTAGGTTATAGATAAGGCCTTTTACTTCAGCTCATTTTGTGTTACTCTTTAGTTTTCACATGTACAAATTTGTGCATGAGATTGGGGAACTATACATCCCATGGTAATTAGATAACAGTAGCAAACATTAAATGCTGATGCCAATATTAATTAGGTTATGTTTAGGAAAAATAATTTAATAACAACAACAATTTACTGAGTCAATTGCAGGTAAGTTTTTAATTTCCTAGGCTACAGAAAATAAATGGTTCTGCTATCAATCGTCATATGTACAATAAACAAGTCTTATCTTTATCTACAGTTCAAATCCTGTGACACCAAAATGATGGTTTCTCTGCGCAATTGAATCACATTGGGAATTCTCCCTTTTCTTCTTGTTGTTTTCTTTATCTTTTTTTGATTTGTTTTTATTTTTCTTTTGATTTGTTTTAACTTTTGAATTTTTTGTACATTATTTGTATTATTGAAGTTTTTTATCTCAAGCCTGGGATAGCTAATAACTTATAGTTTATATCTTAGATATTTTGGAAAATTGGATTTTCATACAAAAAAGTATGAATAATTTGGGCTCTTTCATTAATATTGAAATTGATATGGAAATACATTTCTATTCATTTGCACTTTAAAACAAAAAAATAAATAATTTTTCAATTAAAAATTAATAGGAAAGCAGAAAGTTTTTAATGATCCTCGTTATTGTGAATTCAATCTAGGCCATGATTCAATAAAATAATTTAAAATACTACTAGTTCCATAAAGTAAAAGGTTTTCTCGAGGGTTTTGCAACATCAAAGTAACAAAAATGCTTCTATAAAGGAAATAGCAATCATCTAATATGTTTAATAAAGTGGAAATTTTTCTGTGCTTGTAGATTTGCATTTTTTATGCAAATCCATTCATAAGCACATGTAACTATATTTAATCTAATTTATTTGCTCTTAGGGATATTACACTTAAATGTGCTCATAAAGGATCAAAACTCAGTGCCTGCTATTCAGGTGAATTCATTTCCTTTAGTCAAAGTCTTTGAAAGTGTTGACAAAAATTACAGTCTTGTGTAAAAAAAAGTGATACCATTTAGCAGTTTTTCTCATATTATGTCCTAATTCAGCTGTTGCTGGTATAAATACAAATCCTTTCATGGAATCAGAATTGGCTGTAGTATTCAGGAAAATAAGCTGCAGGCACAGTTTTTATTTATTTATTGTTTTTCCAATGCTGTCTGTAGTCTAAAACATTATCAAATCTAAAACAATAGGGAAAGGATTGTATGTAGAAAAGGAGCATTATTAAGTAAAAGAAATCATTCATATGGTTTACATGGCTTTCAGAAAGGCATACTTCAGTGTAGAGGCATGTAGTTTGAGAATTTGTGCCTTTTTAAAAAATAGAACCAGAGTTTTTAAAGTCATGTCTTGGACTCCTTCTGTACTTAGGCTCCGACTGATTTAATTTCTTTATTAAATGCATCATATTAAACATCCCATTAAAGCATCTGAACTGGGGGCAAAATAACAGTATGTTGCAAATATAGTTGTTTTGATCTAACTCTCAAAATTTTGTAGGGTGATCTATGTTCTTAAATTTTTATGCATGGAATCCAAGCAATCTATGCTTCTGTATTAGATTTTTGTGGCCAAGCTTTCGTAGCAAGGCCGCTACAAGGACAGTGTCTGTGACAAGCTTCTAGAAACTTTCTTTTTGTCCAGCGGAGCCAGTCCCTGGTGGCACCAAAGATGGACATGCTGCTGGTCAAGGCTGGCCCAATTAGAAATGGTGGTACCACCTCTGCAGGAACTCTGTGATTTTTAAAAAGATGGAAAAAAATAGTTCTCGCACAGTTGTAATCGTTGCCAAAGGAGAGCAGGGTGAGAACATGTGAGAGGAACAGCTCTGCAGACACCAAGGTCCGTGCAGAAGGACGGGGAGGAGGTGCCAGAGCTGAGATTCCCCTGCAGCCCGTGGTGCAGCCCACGGTGAGGCAGCTGTGCCCCTGCAGCCCATGGAGGGCCAGGGGATGCAGAGATCCACCTGCAGCCCTGGGAGGAGACC
>VZUI01065325.1:0-44630 GCA_013401135.1 Cettia cetti | reverse complement strand
TCTATCTATCTATCTATCTATCTATCTATCTATCTATCTATCTATCTATCTATCTATCTATCTATCAATCTATCATCTCTTCTCCCTGCCTTATGTCTAACCCAGCCATTTTTGCTAGTGCAATGGGAATATGAAGTACCACTTAATTCATGACAGTAGTGTTTCACATCAACTTTGCATGGCTGCAAAAGGAGCAAGGTAATGGGATCAGATGTAGTCACTCATGAATAATTAGCCAGCATCTTTCCACTCAGCATGGAAAGTCCAACAGCCTTAAAAACCCAAACAAACCTTCTCATACATGAGGATTTAGAGGCTAGGCTTAGATAAAAGGTCTGAGTATTGGACCAGACAGTATTAAATACACAGGTGTTGCTGTTTACCTCTGGGAGTAGTTTTCTGAAACAGCACTTTACCTTGCATGTCTTAGACAGTTCTGATCTTGGAGATGAGAAACCTTTTTGTGCTTGGGTCTACACAAATATGTTGGGTAACCTGCTAGAATTCATTGATATGGTGCCTGGAACTCCCAGACTTCCGTGCAGAGGGGCAGTGAAGGCTGGTGATGAAAGTACCAGACAGGAACCAGATGAGTGAGGCTCTTTTCCAACCTCCCATTGACACATTCAAGCATGTGGGCCTGCATCTTTTGCACCATTCTTTGCCTATCTTTTTAAAATTTAACTGAGATAATAACCTCATTGGGGCTTGGAACTGTCTGCCAGCTTCCATCAGCTCCCTGTTCAGACTGATGTATGTCTGGAGTGGGGACTTGGGAAGGGAGGCCTTGGCTGAGTCTTGGCAGCACTCTCAGACCAGAGACAACAAGGAAAGTGTGTGGTGGCAGTGGCAGCAGCAGGGCTTTGCAAGTCAGGTTTCGGTGGCTCTGGAGTTTGTTTTCTAGGAAATAGCGGTGTACACGACACGCTATTCATAATTCATCCCAGATCACACGTTCAGAGTTAGTAGCAGCTGCACGCCACAGACACGTGCTCTTCTCCTTTGATACTGCTCAGAATCATTTAACAATCCTACTCAAGCTAGATGGGAGGAAAAGAAACACAGCACACTCAGAGAAGATTTGCCAGCCTTTTCCTTTCCATCTGCTATCAGAAATATTTTTAAAAGTAATTCTTAATCCCTATCCTTTTATAGGGGAATTCAGGAAATTGTACCCTCCCCAGAACCTCTGCATGAAAAGCAGAGGAAGGTGGCATTTTGATTGAACTGCATCTGTTGAAGCATCAGGAAATTCTCTATATAAGTGGCACCATCTCTTCCTACTGATCTATTCCAATGAGTTTTGATGAGAAAAAATTTTAAATCACTAAATGATAACACTCCTGGTCCTGTTGAACCAGCAAAGAAGAGGAACTAAGTTGTTGTCATCTCAGTCTGTATGAGCAGGGCCCCTGAGAAGCAGGAGGTTTGCTCCTTCTCTCTTAGGAGGACCCAGGGCTTGCCAAGGCTGAAATGGGAGGTGAGAAGATACAACTCACCACAGAACTTTGTCCCTGCAGGAGAAATGATGGTAGTCTTATTGCTACGGACTTTTCAGAAAAGTATATTGTGACTCTACTGAGATCTACTGTTTGGGTTAGTTTGTTTTTGGGTTTTGGGCTTTGTTTTGGGGGAGTGGGAGAGGGCTGAGGGGTGTGGATGGGCAGAATAATATAATAATCCCAAGTCTAGCGATTTTTCTCTTTATCTATCACTGTTACACACTCGTAGGAAAAAGTTAGGCTCTGAAGAGTTTCAATAACATATGCTGGCAACATAAGAGTTGGTTTTCTACAAAACATCAGTAATTCAAATAAACCCAAAGACCTGTGCTAGACCTGCATTAATCACTGGGGTTTCTATTTACAAGGTATCTCTTCAAGTTACTTTACCAGCTTTCTTTTACAGTAGTTCATCTGATTGATTTGCCAATCATTCAATCATTGTCTGATTCATTTGATTAGTTTGTCTCTCAAAACTACTGCACTTCCATGAAAACACCCATCTGTGACCCTAATCTCAAAGCTTTGCCTAGTTTTTGTTTTAATCTGTAAATGGTATTTTAACCACTCTTAATTTAAAAGTAATTTAGTTTAGCCCATGTGTCCCCAAATTATTGAACGAGAAACCTTTTTGCTGCAGCTCAGCCAAAGTATGGGTTAAGTGAAAGCTGCTTTAAAATACTCAGTTTATAAACACTTTATTATATCAAGACCAATTTTCCAGGCTTTCTTGGAGATACGGACCCTGATTCAAACAAATGACTCATTTTTAATATGCCAGCAATTCTGCTGAATTTTTGAAAGTAATACTGAATCTGTATGACTGATCAGATGACTAAATGTGGGCACATGATACCAGCAACTAGATAATGCTGGGGAAGTGAGCAAAAGCTGGGACTCTGTCAAAAAGCATCCTCTGCAATATTTCATTAAGAATCCTAATGGAAGATGTTTCAAGATCCTGTGAGCAATGATCATGAAAAGGAAATTATTTGCATGGGAAAAAACATCCAGTTATTTTTTAATGGGATAGTGTAGGTATATGAGGGTGCAATCAGATGTTGGCACCAAGCTGTTCTCAGTGAAGGGAGAGATGGCCCTCTCAGCTGTCTGCCTTTCAGTGAGATGATAAGATAATTGATAGAGAAGCTCACATCAGCAAACACTTACAAGGTTATTCAAATTCATGGTTTTTTGCTGAGACAAATGGAAGAAGGAGCCTTGCAGATAGACAGAGCTTGCTCTAGAGTCGCATTAAAAGTCCACTAGCAGCTCATGGATCAAAGGATTATGTAATGCCAAAAAATATATGACAGCTTGCAAAAAAACCTTGGAATGCTTTGTGGCACGCAGACATGAAATAGCGTGTCAAAAAAAATGTGCAGTCATCTGTGGAAAATATGCTTAAGTTATTCGGTGTTGACATTGCAATAAATAAATTAGAAGCTGATCTCTCAAATGTTAGTCCTAGCAGGCAGCCACGTGCTTTGACAAGGTAGTTACTGGGATAAGCAAGGTTGCATCAGAACTGGAAGTGGGGTATGTACAGGGCTCCTCTGGGGCCACATGGCCAGCCAGGTGGTCATCAGGCAAGGGCTGGAAAGCTTCTCTGTAGGTCACAGGCAAGCCTTCCAGTTTCATCTAGGGCAGATTAAGTCTTGTGAATTGATAGGAACATTGACACAGAAGAGAAGTGAATTTATCTAGCAAAGCTTCCTGGCTGCTCCCTAGTCTGGTGGTGAAAACTAAATGGGAACAGTATGGTGGGAGCAAGGAACATTTCATATTGCACAGCAATGGCACAGTGGGAAATTCTTAACATATATATAACATATATTCCTGATCCAAAAGGGCCCCCGGACTCCTGCAGCTGAGTATGAGACACAGCAGAAGGGGCTGTAAATGTGAAAGTAAGCCTTCCATCTCTGAGGGACTGCAGAAATGTATGCTTAATGGAGACCTTCAAAACTGTCCTTTCCATGTCCCAAAGCACAGTCTTTGATCATTCCTGAAAGGCAGCTACACTGACTGTTGTTAAGGATCTCTATGGGTGAATATCATAGAAAGTCAGCAGGAAATTTATCCCAGTACTTCACAATTTTTTATCTATATTTTTTCTTCCTAATGCCTAACCTAAATCATCTTCATCTTGAGCTTTTTCACTTCTGTCCTATCCATCACAGACAACTAAGCATTTAGAAATTTTCAGGTGTCTTCCTTCTTTTGTAAGCTCACAACCGCTAAACATTTGAACATCCCATGAGTCCTAGACATCTATTTTCATATGCTCATGCTGTTGCTGCACAAATTCAATATAATTATTAATCTCATTTTCAGATGATGCCACACACTTTTTTTCTGTCAGTTCTGTCAAAAGCTTTAGGATTAAAGAAACTAAGAAAGTCATGTAATATATCATACATGGAACATAAATTAACACATGGCAAAAGAAACCAGAGAAATTTAATTTCCCATTAATACTAGGAGTGTCAATCTCTTTCTGTTAGGCAGTTGGTAATATTTTTTGGACTCTGCACAGTTTCTGTTCTAAACTGAAATGGAGAGCTTTGTAGCAATGAATGGTGGTGGTGTCATGCGTTAGGATTTTGAGGATCTCACCTTACCACCTTTGTTCTGGATTTATCTCCTGAGAAAATCACACTTCCTTCCTCTCTAACTTGCTGCTGGTCTATTTTTTTCCCTTTTTGTTGCAGCTTCTGCACTGTGACTTGCCCAAAGGTGGCTTAATTCATATGCTTATGCTTATATGGTGTGCAGCCTCTCTCAAACCTACTTTTGAAGTGGTGCTAGAAGCCTTTCATAGAGCTGGAGACATTATTTCTGCAACCTTTCTGAGTCCACCCCAGGTGAGATTTGATTCACCAACCTCAGTTTCACAGCAGCCCCCCAGGAATGAAATTGTTACAGACATGAAGGAGGCAGAGGGCGCTCAGTGATCTCCAGCTCCTTTAGAAAGAGCGTGCCCTGCTCACTTACCTTTTTTTGCAAGAGGAAACCCTCCAGTGTGTGGGAGTATTGAGTGCAAAAGTCCATAAGGAAACACCTGAAGCACAAGGGAGGCTTTGCCCTGAATGTAGAACTCCTTAATTTAACATGCAAGGCCGACTTTTCTCCCTGTGGCTTTTAAGCCAAGGTATTTGGTCTGTGTTCCAAATCACATTTGTGTGCAAACAGTAATGCTTCTGCTTCAAGACAAAATTAGTTCCTGTCCAGTCCCACCTTTTGTGGTTTCCTTTGCCATGTGGGCGGGCTGGGCTACATAACCAACCTCGGACAGGGTGTGAGGTCTGTCTGCACACCTTCCACACACATTCACACAGAGCTGCTGGGGTGTGGCAGGCTGTAGGATGTTGCTGGCAGCTCCTACATAGGATGAAGTGGAAGGTCCAGAATGCATCAAGCCCCAAAGGTGAGAAGTTTGTGTCTGCAGTGGGATCCTTAATCCAATTTCTCTCCTAAAAGAATACTATAGCAAAAATAATTATGATAGAATTCCTCTACAGACTTACTTCATATTTGACCATGGATTTTGAAACCTCAGTTTCTGACTCTGTGGAATATGTTCCAAAAAGAATTAAATTCTGGGAGCAGCTGAGTGTTTACCCTCTGATAGCTGAGTTTAGCGCCTCAGAACAGAGGCACTCAAAATAACTCCTCACCCTGGAAAACTGGAAGCTCTGGGATCGCTATGGTGCCAGTAAATGTTGAGCTCAGGATTTCCTGTTTTCACTGCAGTTTATGTGGATGGATGTCACAGATGATGTATTCCCTGTAAAGCCAGAGTTCTTAACAAGGTGGCTAAAAATAAGAATGTTAAACGTCAGGCATTTCAATGACTGCTTCATTTTGGATAATTTCACATAATTCAGAGAAACCATTTCTTTTTTTTTTTTTTCCAGTTTATGACTAGCAGTGTGCTGTAGGCACTATCCTTCCCATATTGTTTGCTTAGCTTAATCCATAGCTACCAGTTTTTGCTTTTAAAGCATTATGGCCACAGTTCTTTTCTACCTTTGGGTAGTGTGTAGCACAAAAGTCCTGTTAAGCTCCTAGATGGCCTAAATATGTTACTAGATACTGAGATCTTTTTGTGCCTTTGCTCTATAAAACCTAAATATCAAATATCAACATTATTATATAATTATATAAAAGTACATCCATATTATTTATAACTGCAACTATTCCAAACCAAAAAGAAAATCCAAAAACTATTAAAAAATCACACAGTATTTTGGAAAGCAGAGGATGTTTTCATTCCCTAGTTAGGCAGAGGCTCTTGCACAGCTTAATTTGTGCAAGGATAATGCACAAGATGGAAACGTACAAAATTTCCACTGACAGCAATCTTTGTCAGTGTTGGGTTTTGACTGGCTGTGAGCCATTTTAGATATCCAAATTAGTGACAACATAACTTATAAAACTGTGTTGGTAGCTCTTTTAGGCAACTTCCAAAATAGCCTTTGTCATATAAGAAAGATGGGGACAAATGTTTGAGCAGGGCCTACCTGAGAGTTAATGGTTTCAAACTGAATGAGAATATCAGGATTAGATATAAGGAAGAAGTTTTTTCATTATGAGACTGGTAAAACACCAGGTTGCCCAGAGAGGCTGTAGATGTCCCATCCCTGGAAACAATCAAGGTCAGGTTAGACGGGGCTCTGAGCAACATGATGTAGTTATAGATGTCCCTGCACATTGCAGGGTGTTGGACTAGATCACCTTTAAAAGTCATTTCCAGCCTAAAAGATTCTGTATAGTCTGTCTTGACTCAGACCAGCAAGACTGAGGTTTTTTTTAACATCAGTTCACCTCTGTCTCTGAAGGAGAAAATATTTATTCCTGTGTTTCTGTGGCTCCACTCTTCAATGTGTCAGCAGTGAAAAACTGGAGCCATAAGGTGCCAGTCTCCTGTTCAGGCAGTCACACGCTTTGCTTCCCCAGTAATTTTTTATTCTTTTTCTAACATCTCATGGAAAACAGTCCATTTTTGTTTTGATGAAATTCCACTGTTTTCTGGGCAAGTATAGACGTGATATTTCCAGTAGTCATAATGTACAACCCAGACTCATGAGGGCATCTGTCATGGCATGAGCTGCCACCATGGTAAGTGACACAGGGCAGTTAGAGCACATTGCCACCTCCCTTGCTGACAGCACCATCCTGATTTCCAGGAGAAACCTGTACCATCCTTTCTTTCCATGGTACAATATTTTCTCCAACTGTACTCAATCTAGCCACAGTAATGGCCTACAGAAGTGCAAAACCCCTGTCCTTACATGGAAGAGAGCAATGAAAAAGCCTTGTCCGCCTTGTTATGTTTTTTAAGGCTAAACTGGTGAGTCACTTCTAGTGCCTGTGACACCAACCCTGCTATCAGCTACAGGTGGTGATCACCCCTCCCATGAGCCACTTCAGCCTTGGCAGCTGTGGAGGCCTTGCAGAGGGAGGATTTCCAGGTGTACTGCTGCAGAGCTGATTGCTTAGCATTGTCAAAAGGGCTTCCAACAGCCCTTTGCAGGTGAGAGCCACTCTCTCATCTGGTGCTGCGCTAAGCAGCACTCTGTTAACCCCTTTTAGCTGGGGCTACAAAAGGCTCAGGAGGAGCCCTTTGAACCCCTCCTGGGAGGTGTATTGCATAAGGAACAAGCAAGCACTTCTGAAACCAACCTCTTGTGCAGTCAAGGTAAAAAGAAAGATGGAGATATTCAGAAAGAATCTTAAGGTAAGTCATAGCCTAAACCTAGAGAAAATTTGCTTTCTGCACAAGGTAAAAGGAATGTGCAATATTCCAAAACGGTTTGCTAGCAATATTATGCAACTTTGTTTGGCTTGTGTTCTGCAGTATACTCAACATGTTGGATAATGGGATCCTCTCAACTATTACTGTTTACTGTCTTCTGGCTGTATCATCTGTGGTGTAGTTGCATTTCCTAGGTTTATTCAAGGGCACATGCAGGTACAATGCTAAGTGTGGTTGAAGAACCACTTCAGTGTCTGAATTCTAACCTCAGACGTAAAGGAAATATCTTTTGTTTGAATATTATGCATCTACCTGCACTACAAAGAAACCAAAACACTTTATAGCATTTAATGGTGTGGAACGCTACACCTTGGAAGTGCTGTAGAATGTTGATATAGGTATCAATCTCTGCAACTGTTTTGTAAGGCAAAACAAGTAGCTACTACTTCTGTCCCACAGACAAGGTGATTGTGTTTAGAGCCTGTGTTTCTCAAGTATGGTATTTTAACTTTGACTACACAACTACCAGAATTGAGATCTTGAATTGGGGTAAAATTAGGGGATAGTGTTCAAAATCTGTATCCTAATATCTGAACTTTCCCAGGGGTAGATAATCTGTGAAATTTGGAGAGCTGGGCTGTTGGTAGATACTGTGTCTGTTGGCCAAGATATCATCCCCCAGAACTTGTGTTTGCAGAGTTCAAAGCCATCTGGTTGTGAAATTCCAGCTCTGTTCTTGAGCCATGTTCTTCCTTTTAACCTTGCAGTGCAGCAAGTCCAAAGCACAGCAAATGTGTGTGTGAGGTGTAAAGAATGGGGGGGGGGGGGGGGGGGCAGTGCTCAAATCTGTGTAGGCTCTTAGAGTTTTGTTCTTTGTGCCACCCTGTGACATCAATGACTGTGAAAATGGCCACTCTGGGTTAAGAAAAGGGTGAAAACATTTCCACTGCCCTTTCTAGTGTCCTCAATACTTTGTCATGTGACTTTAAAGTCCTCAATGCTAAGAAATCTTATCAGATATTTTCCTATGATCAGACTGGCGGCTTATTAAAATTTAGCCCTTCAGGAGATTTTGGGTTGGAGGCTCAATAACTGAAATGCCAGAAATCACTAATCACTTCTGGAAATCTTCCCTAGCAAGTATGCATATAATAGGCACAAAACTGCATAAAAATTTAAGGGAAAGTGAGAGGGGATTGGAGGTGAACTTGGAGAAGAGAGGAGAAAGGCATGAATTGTGCTCAAGCCAGGTATTGTGTTAACAAACAAGGATGAAAAATAGCGTTCAGCCTGGAGGGCTTATTTTCACTTGCTCTGTTTCTAGTTCTTAAGTGATTTGTGGCAATTGTGTGCTGCCATAAGCCTGCTTATAACAACAACTATGTGCAATTGAATGTTGTGGGAGAGCACAAAAAATTGTTTCCTAGGGAGGGAAGGTTAAAGGTGATTTTAAAACATAGGGCTAGTTGGGAATCAGAAGGTGCCCAAATCAAAGTTTGTGATTATTTTTAAAAGATTATTTATTTCTCAATCAGAGCTTGAATTTTTTTTTTTTTTAAATATTTAACTTGCAGAATAACCTCAATGAGGTGAAAGAGGCATTGTGACCTCTTCCTTGAATGCCCTATGTCTCAAATTAAGGCGCACAATTTTCTGGAAAAATGGAAAAAAACCCTTTTCCTGTCTTGATCCATTAGATACAAGCAACTTCCCTAAAGAGATTGTTTGCAGTTTAGCAGCATAAATGCCACTCTAATCTCAGGATAATTCAGAGGACACTGATTTGAGTGCAGTAAATGGCTTCCTCCATAAAGCTGTCCTTTCCAGACATAGGAAGCACATCTCTGGTGCTGGCTGGAGCCTGGGGAGCTGAATGCACTCCCTGTTGCCACTTCATCTGCCTCAGAAACAAGAATCCAGGATTCCTGACCCTTTTCCCTGTATATTTGTGGGGAGCTATGATACACAGAGAATTTGCAATGTGGTAGGAATCTGTTTCTGCACCACTTCTTCCAGTGAGCTGCAGAGCTGGGTTTTGATGTGAAATGTTGAGCTGAGTATGTGATGATCAAGCTCTTCATAATCCAAGTTTGTGGATTCCCAGATCTAAGCTCTTCATGACACAGTGTCTCACTGAGGTAAAGATTTGCAGCAGAAAAATTAGCTTATATTTAACCTGTCGTTGTGGGTTGACAAAATTTGCATTTTGCAGACCTTTTGTCTCAGCGCATGTGTTGACAGAATAGTAGGATTCCTTTTTTTGTTGTTTTTTAAATTCCTTTTCAAAATAGTCACAAAAGTTGAGGAGGGAGGAATTGCCAACCCTATTTTAAAGGAGCTGTAGCTATGGTAACAGAGGTACCTTCAGTTGCCAAGGTAACAAAGGCAGCTCGACTGCCTTGCTGTAAAGCCAGACGAATCTACTCATGATCTGTTGATTTTTAAGATGATTTATAAATTTTTTGAGCTATTTTAGGCACTTAAATCCATAAATCAAAATGTCTGTTGAAAGGACCAATAAACTGTACTACTTATGCATTATTCACCCCATTCTTATTTCACCAGCTGGATTTTCCCCCCTCAATGTATCTAGGTTTTTTCCAGTCCTAGTTTTTATTTATTGTTTAGAAAATGGATTGTTCATCAGAAACAGATGATTCATATTGCTGCTTGTAAATCTCATATATTTGTGAAATTCTAGCCCCCTCCCATACCTCCCCTGCTCAGTCCTGCAGTCTCTAAATGGAGCTTTATGTACTTCTGCCCTGAAACAACAAAATATGCTTTGCTAAAAATTTGCTTATGAATTAAATCAATACAATTTGGAATGAGTTCCATCTCAAACAATCAATACAGGCCCAGTGATGTACAACAGGCAGGCAGGTAAATTGGTCTAAATAAATTTACAATTGATTTTACTTTTAAAACCAAATTAGGACACTTACAGTCTTACAAAATAGGATCAACTGCAACTTATGCAAACAAGAGTATTCTTGGTTTTGTCTTTTTTAACACTAGTAGTGAACCTTTTACTTTTTGAAGCTTAGTAACTTTTATTATTGGGGTAATATGCATAGTTTCTTGGCCCAAAAGCATGGGTTGGCTCTTATTAAAATAGGTCATGTTTATTCATTTCTCAGATTGCTTTTGCCAGTAATTTGTGGTAGCCTCTGCTTGCTAATGAGCACTAAAGGGTTGCATAATTCAGTGTGAGTTATATAATAGGCTTCCACTCCTGTGTCCTGGTATGGATGTGCACGAGGGCCAGGACCTGCTTTTGAAGGCACTGCTGGGTTGGGTGGGCACACCAGCACCACATGCCTTTATTTCCCTCTTTCCCACCTGAATTCCCCACTTTGCCACTGGTTTGTGCACCCAAGGAAGAGTAGACCCTTGAAGGAGAATGCTTTTTGTCCAGCTGGGGCACTGTGCTGAGTCTACCTGCTTGATGCTGGCAGGAGGATGTCCAGAGCCATGCAGTCCAAGGTCATCAGAGCTGCATGGGCATAGAGGGCTTGGATCAGGAAGGAGCATAGCTGTGACAGCGTGCCCAAGTCTGCAGGATCTGCTGCTCCTAATCTGCTAATTTGGAGGTATTTCCCCTGCACTGATGACTCACTCAGAGACGTGCGGCAGGCAAATCACTGGGAGGGGAGCGAAACGTAGCTCTTCAGAAATATGCAGTGCCTGCTGCATTCATTTCTTGTGTCCCTAGCCATGATTTTTCAGCAGCTACACAAAGCTTACAGTCTGAAACCAAGTAAAAAGTCTGAAAAGCTGAGTTGTAGAAAGTTCTCTCAGGTCTGCTAATTTTAAGAAATGGTGTCAGCAATGCTGTAAGACTGACGAGGTTAAGAAGCTGCCTTTAAAACCCCATAGATACTTAGGCAGATGGCACAGGACTGACCACAGCCATTGGGTTTTAGAGGTGCTTATTTTCCATGAACAACATATGCTTGTTCAAGAGCATGATGTTACAGTCCTCTGATCTAGTGTAATGACCATTAGCAGTTGTTCTCCTTGCTCAGAAAGTCCTATTAATTCCTCACATGCATACACAACTCACATTAGTATTAAAGATGAGCAAATCAGAGTTATTAGGTGGTGCTTTACCCTCAGGCTTTTGGCATATGAGATCATTCTTACAAATGTGACATCATTCCTACAAATCTTGGAAGAGAGAAATGCCAGAAGGTATATTTGTACATCCTGCTACAACTGTGAGAATCCTCTAGGGTTATTCAGAGTATTATAAGGAATTAATTTATCTTCCTTTAAGGAAGAACTCCAGAGTGAAATAATTTAATTCAGTTTTGTTTTTTTTTTTTAACCTCATCATGCTTTCATTCCATTATTATTTACATGCTGCTTAGTTTCACTTGACCTTTTTCTCCTCGGCCAAAGTGCCCTTCAGATTGCTGTAAACTATTTTTTTGCCTCTCTAGTCTGTTGCTTAGCAGAGATAGGAATATTGAGTTGGTTCAATCTGTCTCCTTAGTTTCAGCTACTCCAGCCTGCAGAAGTGTCTTCTGATTTTAGTGATGATTGCCTAAAAAGTAAGGATTGGGAATGCTGGGATCTCTTCAAAGCTCAGTTTAGACTGTAATGTTTTTATTTTCAATATTAACCCTTAAATGTTATTGTTCTTATTGACGGGGATAATGAGATCTTGCACAGACCTGTTTAAATTAATAGAATGTTATAAGGGTTTTGCTTCTCAATACCTCAGTTAAAAAAAAAAATCTAATAAGTCTGCTGCTTTGTCTGCCTTTCTAACCTACTCAACAAGAGCTCAAGTACAAGATGTTCTTGTCTGCTTCAAGTGACAGATTCACTGCACTCACCCAGCCCTCCCCTCCCTGCCAGACAGGGAACTGTATCGAGATAGTCGAGCTGCCTGAACACAAAGAATATCTAGAGTGACTCTGTGGCTTGTGGATGCAAGAAACACAGTGCAATGCCTTTATTACAGTGTCATGCTCTTCTAAGTGGACTTGGGTCTCTGACTGGCTCTCTGGGATTAAATATTTTCAACATTGACTGGAGTGTTTCTCTTCCCAGCTCTTGGTTAGGTTTCATGGTAGCCATGTGGGTGAACTTTGCTTGGGAGATGTTTGGAAAATGGCCAATGAAATTTCATTAATCTCATGGGCCAGGGACCCTGGATATGCCATGGTCTTTAGTGCTAGAGTTAAAATAGAAGGTAATTGGTTCAAAATGGGGAAGTAGAGAGGTGTTATTTCCTAACATCTGCCTTTGTATTTTTCAAAAACACCCCATGTAGTGGAAGGTGATATGTCAGCAGTTTTGAAAAAGAGATACTAACTCTTGATCTCCTGCAGAAAGGCAACACTAGAATTTGCTTTTGTGCCAGAAACAATTAATTTCGTAACTGATTTTTCTAAGTTATAAGTGGCTGTTGGGCTGACTTTAGGCCATGGTCTTGCAAGCAGAAATTCTTGCAACCAGAGCCTCTGTTTTATCACAAACATCTAGCACTTAGCAAAAGGGCTGGGGGTGGAAAAGAAGGTGGAGAATTCAAGTGTTTTAGCTAATGGTGATGAGTGGTGGCTGTGAGAGCTGGAAATCTTCCCTCCTTGTAGCGCTGTAAGTAGGTGATCTCAGTCTCCAGTGCAGTCAGACTCTGCTTGGCATTGCCTTGTCTCCCTTATTTTGACTGTCTTACCCCCTTACCTTTATTAGGTTTTTATGTGCAGTCAGTTTCTGCGTTCTGGGATCCCTTTCTCATTTGTGCCCATGTGTGAAAGGGTTTCAGTGGTTGTTTTTAGGACCTTCTGCTATTTCAAATACAGAAATAGACTGGAGTCTTCTGAAAAGGGAATAAATTCTTCTCATGCTACTAAGGACATATATCGCTGGGTTAAAAAAAAGTGCTGATGCAAAGCGAGTCTGTAGCTTGGAAGACAATCTTTTTGCTCTCCTCACTCTGAGAAAGATTACTATTGTTTGGAAGCAAAGAAATACAAAATGAGCAGAAGGTGGTGTGCCTAAATGGATTATAGTGGGTAGCTTTAGAATAAGGCACCTCTTTCATCCTAGCAAATGAATTGTCAGAAGCTGTTGTGTTTTTCTGACAGCCTTTTTTTTGCCATGTGCACTGCAGTACAAATGCTCAATTCTCTAAACTGCCCTCAACAGGATCTTCACCAGTCCTGCAGAGAGTGTATTTGCTGTGGAAATACCTGCTGTATTTCAGCTGGCTGGTTTGGGGGTAGGTGAGCAGCACAGCCCCACCAGATGCTTGGCTGGAGATGTCAATATGTTCTGTGACCAAAGCTTACAGGGCGATTTGCACTAATAAGAGCAAGTGCTTTAGGGGAGGGAGTGTTTCCATTGGCAGAGTGCAAAACTATGCTTTCATTTCTCTTGTTTCTTGCAGCCAATTTACCTTTATTTTGGGAATGTTGAGGAGCAGTGTGCATGTAAGTGGGAAGGAGCAAGAGATGAAAACAAGGAAACATGACATTGTGCTAATTAGCTTTCTGCTGCTTGGCAACAACTAAATACTACCTGGGAGCAACAAGACTAAGACTGAAAGGAAAAGCAGGTAGCTGAACTTGGTATTTGACACTTTTTTTTTTTTTTTTTTTTTTTTTTTAATCCTCTGCTCCTTACTCTTTCTTCAAAACCCAAGCAGAAGAATAAGGATCTGAGTGAGATTTTTCCCTGTTCTTGCATGTTTTCTTTGGGAACATTTAACTGCCAAATGATTTATGATCATAGTATACCAAGCCTTGTGCATTGAACACAAAGGGAAGGTCTCCTGAGATATGGTTTTCTTTTCCAGACTGATGGAGATGTCTCAATACATATTACTTCATTAGCATGATAATTTTGCTTGGTTTTGGATACCTTATTTGTTTGCTTGGTTTATTTTCATTTTTCCAGTAAAATGAATTGGGCAAATCAATATTTTTATATACCTTGCTCAGACAGAGCTCTTTATAGACCTTTCAGATAAGTCTAAAAGAGGAAGATCTGTCTTTTTTTTTTTTTTCTCTCTGAAATCAGCAAGGTCAGGCCAGAAACGACCAGATGCTCTGTGGCACTTGGAAGACAATGGGAAAATATAATTATTTTAGATATAACTTGCTTGAAATGGGAGATTGTTAAAGTAGAAAGCACATTAAAGTAAAATCTTCATCACCATTTTATGTAATCATTTAGAAAATGCCACTGAGACTTAGGGAAGATTACAGGGACTCCCTGCAGCCAGGCTTGTGCCCGATGGCATCTGCCTGGCTCCCTGGAATGCCTGGAGCTGATGCTCAGCCCACCTCTCCTGTGGTGTCTCAGTGAGGGGTGTCTGGCTCTCCTTTCACACACCTGCCCTCAGCTGATCCAGCTGTTCCTTGCACCATGGAATTAGATTAGTCAGTTTTATGCCTATACCATTTGTAAGTGACACGTTAATTTTTGGTCTGATGCCTGCTGCACAAGGCATACTTCTGGCAGGCTTTGATATTAATGCTTCATGGAATCTCAGATGTGTGAGGCTGCCTACCAGATGTCAGAAATGAGTGGCTTTTTTCATCCATTATGATGGGCTTCATTGCTTTAAAGAAAAAAAAAGTGGCCAGGTCAAGGATACATTTGTGTGAAAAGAGCATCAAATGCAACCAGCCTACCATGAAATTAAAGAAAAATTCTTAGGGGTCGGAAAACACTATACTAGTGAGGAAAGCAAAGCATTCCTGGAAAATTTGTAGACCAGTGTTAAGTTCTGGTATTCAGTGCTCTTCCCTAGAAATCAGTGTTTCAGTTGTGAGGAGGCATTTGCAGCAGATGTAGCAGGAGAAGCTGGGCTGGGTTTGGTCTTTCCCAACCCTTATCCTGATGGCACTGAAAGTCACACTCTGGCTGTTGGGTTCTGTGCCTGGAGCAAGGTGTGGTGAGACAGTGGAATTCCTGAAGGAAAGCCCAACTTGAGACCCTGGAAGTTCCACATTGCTGACTATTGAGCCCTATCAATGGAGTCCTATTACTTTGTCTTTCATCTCACACGCTGTCAGGGAGGTTCTGATCTGCTCACACAATCCCCAGTCCAGTGGAACCCATTTCTACAGTGTTGAGTCAAACTGCAGAACTGGCCTTTCAGTTTCAACTGATAACTTTTTGCACTTAATTCCTTGTAGGTTTTTGACCTAGTTCAAGTGGGGGACTGGCAGGTAGCTGGAGAGGGGAGGAGAAAAAGATAGTGTTCTGCTCACTTTTCCCTAGGAATCAGTGGTAAAGATTAATATTAGTGTTAAACAGCTTTTCCCACAAGCATATCTCAAAATGATTTACAAAAGAGATAGGCTAGCATTAATTCTCCATTTGTGGTTGGGGAGGACCAAGCTGCAAAGATGAAATTGTATTTGCTCACTAGTTAAGTATATGTGCTTCTAGGAAATAAATAAATGCAATCCAGAATGTAGTGTGGAATGTAGATACAGCAAAAATGTCCCTTGAGAGCAGGTATTGCTTTTAAGCTACAATGTCAGTGAGCATTCAGGCATGACTAAACATGATTCATTAAGTCTGTTTCTTTGAAAATTCTGTTCAGATAGAACTAGAAATGGGGCAGGAGCCAGGCAACTTCCAACTATCGAAGCATTGTGTGTTATGAACCTCTATTCAATTTGCTGCATTATTGGTACAGCTTAATGGAACAGTGAAAGAAAAGGAAAATGTCAGTCTTTAGTAGCTTTAGCCTATTAGACAGATATTGAGTCTAGGGTCATTCCGAAAACCAAGTTCTCTAGTCCATTTCCTGCTAGTTTAAAATTGGATCAAGAGCACTCTTCTGCACCTCCAAGGACTCTGAAAAAGTGTTTATGAATCAGAGCTCACTGGCTCTGTTCTGGAAAAAATCAAGCTTCGCTGGTGTGCAAAATAGAATTTTTGGAAATAGGTGGAGACACTGCAAACAGGATGATACAGTTTTCTTGCCAGGCTGTTTTTTGATTTGGGCATCAAGATGTTCTAATAGACTTCTTTGTCATAGAGGGTTATATTTACAAAGCAGCATGCACACTTTCTTTATCTCTTAACCTGGGGACAAAAGTAAGGTGCTCCTTTTAAAGTGGCTGAACAGAAAAATCAGTGTGGAGTTTGTCTGCTTATTGCACAGGAGTATGTGTTTAGAACTATTCAAATACAATTGAAGGACTGCTTTCCTTTGTGGTCTATTTATTACTATTCACATGGAATAATAAGAAACCCATGTATATAATGACTTTTGAAATTTATATATATATGTCACATTCCAGGGGAGATGAATTTACCCTGAAGTGATTTTCCTGAGTGAAATAAGAAGCTCCTTGAAGAGTCAGGAGCTACATGCAGGTCCTTGGAGTTCAGTGCTTTAGCTTCATGACTATTATTCTTGTCATATTTTCCTCCTATCAGCAAAAATCTGTGTAGGCCACAGTCATGCTGTTTTTGAAATTGGTGGCTAATTTGTGGCTTGTTTCAGTGGTTAGAAAATTCAGCTTCTGGTGTCCATAGAGCAGTGAATTGTGAGTTCTGTCCAAAACTGTTTTCAGTCATTAGAACAATTGTGAACCATTCATTATTGAGCCAGACTCTTTCATAAAAACTCAGTCCATAGCATTTTCCTTCCTCAGTTTGTTGTCATGCATTTGACATGGAGTTTACAGCACATAGAAAATTTTTCCTTTTAACCTGTGAATAATTAACTACATTTTGAAGCAGCTGTTGAAATTATCCCAAAAATGAAAGCTGCTGCAGAGATGGAGAGATATCTTTGTGTCACGGGGGCATGTTGGTGCTGGGTAAAAACACCAGGCAACTCATCTGGGATCAACCTGTACTCAGTATATAGAGACCAGCCTCTTTCATCTGCAAATGCAGCAGGGACCTCTGGAGACCCCACATCTTTCTGTTGAAGTGGAAACTTGGTATCCTATGAGAACAGAACTAGTGAAAGTAATTTGTCACAATTTTGGGTAGGATAGCAAAAGTTTACAGAGGTATCGGTCTATACCAGACTTAGCAGCTTGGTTAATTCACTTGCTTCTGAAGAGTGTCAAATATGTTTTTTTGACCAGCTTGAGGATTAGAATATCAAGTAAGTCCTGATTTCACCCCCTTTCCACAGTCCTATTTTGCCAGGGAATATGCACTCAAATACACACAACCAGAAATACTGTTCCTTCATGGTCGGGGAATACCTAACCTTTTAAAATAGATTTCTGACTCTCATGCTGTGGGTTTCTTGAGGGCAGAACATGATGTCCCATATGTATGAGGGACTGCTGAGAAATACCATCAGTAGAGACAGGCAGTGAATTCCTGGGCACAGTCAGGGCTGAATAATGCCAGTGATGGAGAAAGGCAGCCAGTTCCTGGTGGGAGAGAGGTGGGGAGTTGGCAGTTGTTTATATTTTGCAACGGGAAAGAGAGGCACAGTTAAAACAAAGATACATATGCTAGTCTTACTAGCCAATTCCCACTTCACAATTCACATAGCAAGTTGGCTTTATTGCCTTGATCTTCAAAATACTGGCTTTCAAGGTATTTTAGGTCTGTACAATGAAGATATCTGCATCTTCTGCTGTCCTCCAGTTTACGCTGAACTGTAATACCCTTGAGAGAACAAATGCCACAACAGCAGGTTTATAGTGTCATTTGGGTTTTGGTTATGCATGTAAAGTCCAAGGCCTTTTTCTTCATTAGGGTACAGCTGGCATTAGTTTTACACCAGCCAAACTAGGGCATTCGACAGCAGGTAGCAGAAGGCAGAAACCTCACAGCTAATGCTTTGCCTGTGTACTGATCATCTTGATAAACCAGGAGAAATATGTAAGCTTAATAGCTCTTCATGATCTCACATATCCCTTTATTATTTCTTTAATGAAGCTCCAGAACCATATGCACTGATCTTCCACTGAGTCTGAGGTAACTCATCCCTCCTAGCTATAACCAGGAGAAGTCCTGTGTTTTCCCAGTGTGCTGTAGCCTTGGTAAACCCTGCTAAATTGAAATTGGTGATGGTGTGGAGAAGAGGAGGGGTCACTGAATCAGGGCCAAAACTGCTGAAATTGTATACACAAAAATTAGTATTTTGACAGCAGATGCAGCAACCTCTCAGAAGTCTTTCAACTTCCTATACCCCATCTCTCAACAGAGAGGTTCAAAGATCTATCCCTGATCCAAAAAAATACTCATTTCAAATGCCTTCTGCCTGACACCATCCACCACCTCCTGGCATCCTGCATATTTGCAGATATTGTCACAGAAAATTGATGTCATGCAATAATGAGAGAAATTCTGCGTTCCATAAATTGTTGTATGACTCCATTTAACAAAATGTTCTTTCCTTAATGTTCCTTAAAGCCACAGTAGAATTTTCAGCAGTGGAGTTTGGCATGAGGGTCACTAAGAGCCAGAAGGGCTCAGTGTGGAATTGAAGCAGCGATTTCTGTACATTGTGTGGCGGGGGAGCAGCAGAGAAGGGTGGGCTATCTGTGAATACACTCTGGAGCAGTGGGCATACACAAGGGAATTGGAGTGTAAGTAAGTGGTGGGACACATTCCATTTCTTGTTTGTGTTCAGTGTGACTAGAAAAGGTGCATTATCTTTTTATGCGAGCTTCATGTTTGTTGTGGGTTCAGCTTCCTGACAGGAGAACAAACCGTGGCTGAGTTGTGTTTTGCTCAGGGCTGTGTAATCCTGAGCTGTGACACACTTCAGGCACTGTGGCATGTACACCTGATGGCACATGGAGCATGCTCCCATTATTCCTTGGGAAGCTGCTTGGTGCTGCTGGGCTCGAGTGTATGCAGCAATACAAAAACATCAACCCTCACCACATGTAGTAAAGTGGGGAACAGGCCAGTTAAAAAGGGAAGTAAGGTCACCAAATACTGGGGTAATAAAGAATAATCCAGCTATCCAGAGAAATCTACAGTTAGGACATTGCCACCTGGTAACTCTGGAGAGAGGTCTTCTTGGTATGTACTGGTATTTCCCTTCCTTCTCATTTTCCTGTGTTTGATTATAATGGGGAGCACCCACAGCAGACTGTTTACGCACTGTGAAGTGGTTAGTTATATTTCAAGATGTTTAGGGATAGATTTTTTTTTTTCTCCAAGACATTTCATGTGTTAGGTGACAACAATCCTTATGCAGCCCATAAAAAAACCCAAACAAAACAACAGAGCTTTGATCTTGTCTGCATCTTTGTAGGTTGGCAAGACAATATAAGGGTCCATTTGGGTACCACAGCAGTTATGCTGTTCAGCAATTTATTGCTTCCTATACTCAAAGCAATTTGTGTGGATTTAAGTGAGTGTTGACAATCTTATCCTTACAATTTACTTCCGAGATTGCTGGATAACTGCTGTTACTTCGTGTGACAGACCAGGAAAAGAAAACAGGTGAGGGGCAACACTGAACCCTGGATTAAAGGAAAACCAGAACACTCCAGCTCATCTTTTGTTGCTTCAGATAGTGTTTCATTTCAGTTCCTGGTTTTAAACACCAAAGAGTGGCACTTACAGTCTAAGTACAGGCAATGAGATAACTTAATAGCAAAGCTATTTGGACCAACTAAAATCACAGCAAAATTGCAAAACGATGTCTTGGAAAAAGTAAACATCCCAGAAGTCAGCAATCAGAAAAAATCACAGGAAGTGCTGAATTTGCATCTTACAGGGTCTGCAATAAAAGCCACCATGAGCTTTGTGTTAAAGCCATGCCCTGCAGAACCAGAAGCTCTGAAGGACCCACAAGGGGCATTTGGTGCCCTGGCCTGCAAAAGTTGCACTGTCTCTATAATTACAGTGTATTTCCCTCCAGACTGGGCACTTTGAGCATGTATTAAGTGTGCTGCCAAAGTGCAAACTGTGATCTGTTTGTATGTTATTTTCTGGCTTGCTAAAGGAGCCGTCTTAGCAGGAGCTTGTAAATGTGGCTTATCCTGTTGAGATTCCATTTCCTGGACCCTTACAGTCAGAATTGCTTTTACAAACCAGCCGTTTCCCTCAGCTGGCACTGCTGCATTATTAATATGCTTGCCTTGCTCCAGGAAGATACTTTTCCAATGTAAGATGAAGTTTAGGTGACAGGCTTTCATGAATGCCCTCCCCTACCCCCACATAAGCTGCGGCAACTAGCTGGAATTTTAAGCTTTTATATTTAATCATTAAATTTGCATCATCTGCTATAACTTAAGCCTTGATGGATGGGCTACTGCAAGTACTGTATTGGCCAGGCTGCTCAAGCATGTTATCATCTGCATACATATTGCTGGGTGCTGCACTCCACACGTGTCTCCCCGGATTTAAATTAAACTTGCTTTCCAGTCGTTATTCTAGAAAAAGCCAGGAAGACAAAGTATATTAAGACTGCT
Organism: Cettia cetti; assembly: GCA_013401135.1. NCBI lineage: Eukaryota > Metazoa > Chordata > Aves > Passeriformes > Sylviidae > Cettia > Cettia cetti. The sequence goes on along the minus strand of VZUI01065325.1, from coordinate 23,985 downwards.
ATGACTAACAATAAATTTCCTTTGTTATTGACAAAATAATTACTACTACTTAGTAAATGCACACGGTAATACACCCTGACAGGAAGAACATCTCTAGAGAGATGCCTTGGAAGGGAAGCCCAGAAAAGCAGAAAGATTTGCTGAGCTCTCACAGCAGGAGGTTAATGACAGAACCTGCTGGTCTCCTGACCTGGCAGGGCAAGAAACAGGTGTCTGGAATGGAATCAGTTAGCAGAAGTTGCATTTTTTTTTTTTTTAAAACTTTGGTGTCATTAAAAAAGGATTTAATGTGAGGTAATGTGGCTTTGTGCGCAGGAAGGAGGAAGAGTTATAAATAATCTTGTCTTGCATTGTATTGCACCTTCTCTCTGTGGATATTGAAGCACTTGACAGATTAATTAAGATGCACAACTCTCATAGGAGATCTGTACAGCACCAAAAGCTGTTGAGTAACCCAAACCCTAATGACTTCTGCATGTCACCTGAGCAGCTCCAGGTGAATGGGAGCACCCTTAAACCACTGCCAGTGCAAAGAAGGGTTCATTGGTGTAAATCCACATGAGCATATTTAAATGGTGACACATCAAGTACATGATGGTTTGGAGGCACATTCAGGTAATCACACTGCAACAGGTGTCCTTTTCTAGAGGGAAACAATGAATGCCAAGAGACTAAAGGCCACGTTCTAAAATGAGCTTTTCTCTGATTTCACTCTGGCCACACTTTCAGGTTGCACCCAGAACACTAGGGGGTACTCTTAGCTTTTCTCCTGCAATGGGAGCTGAGTTTTTGCTGTTCCCTGTTGATAGGGATGAGTCATTCAGAAAATTCTGGGTTTGTTCAAGTTTGCAGGTGATGACAATCCCTAGAAATAGATTAAACGACTTGAGGGTGTTAGCTGGGATTTTTGTAAGTGAACCTAAGTGGATTAGGGACCCAGCACTCTTCACAGGTAAGTGGGATGGGGCATGTTATTTCTGAAGATTCCTTGTAAAATCTGGCTCTGCCTAATTATGCAAAATGCAAAGAGATGCATTCAGGTGTTGTGAAATAACGGAAAACAGGACTCTAATGTGAAAATCCAGTCATGAATTTTATTCCTCTACATCTACTCCTGCATTCTGTGGCAGACTATGAACAGCTACTTCTTGGATGTCATTTTCTAAAGGTTCTGTGAGAAAACTGGGCCAGGAATAGCACCAGCAGACAGAAACATCAGACATCCTCTCCAGCATGTAGTGAAAGACTGAGTGACTTAGCAACATGGGATTCCAGTTTCTCATGAAAGGATACCTGCTGTGGACGAAAAAAAAAAAAAAAAAAAAAAAAAAAAAAGAGGGTGTGGGGGAGGCTTGATTTGCCTGGGTAGCTGATGATCAGCATTTCTTGTGTGTGCATTAGGGAAAGATCGTGTCCTGAGGTCTCCAGAGCTGTCATGAAGGAAGTGTCAGGGTGCCCAGGCAAGCAGAATCCACAGAAGGGGATCTGCAGGGTTGCTGCTCTGGCAGCACGGATGACTGGAGTTGTCACTTTGGGGTAATGTGATGTATGCATTAAAAGGGGGGAAAAAATAGCCACAACAAAAAACCTCTCTAAAACCCTGTCAGCAGGAAACACTAGTCTTTAGGCCTTGTAAAGAATATGTGACACAACTATTTATTTTTAATGCTGATGTGCTCACCCCTCTTCCTCCCTGCCCATGCCTCCTCTTTTCCTGTCTTCTTGGCTGTGTCCATGGAGAACAGCACTCCCAACAGGCTTGCATCTGTCAGATTCTCCTGTCCCGGACTGCCCCTTCCCTTTCTGCCATTTGTTTGAGTTTTGATCCAGGGCAGCTGGAAGCCTTGCCCCTCACATGTTGTTTCAAAGTGCCAGGGACAGAAGATATGCTGCAGGCTTAGGGTATGATCCAAAGCCATTTGGCCTTTTGGATCAGATCTTTTTTCTGTTTTAAAAACTGGCAGCCAAGGCTTGGGACTCTGCTGAGCAAGTGTGGCTTCAGGTCACTGATTTATTTGTATTTATGATGTACTGGTCCATGTAGCTGTGATGGCACTAATCTCTCAGGCCTTTTGGCTTTCTCGAGGAGAATGCAGGCAGAAGGCTTTTTAAAGAAAACATTTTCTCCCTTTTCTTCTTTCTTAACAAATTGCACATTGAGAGGAAAAAAGTAGCATCCAAATTACAGCCAGGTCAATGTGGCTGCTTTAAAGGGATGAAGAAAATAAGGAGCGAGAGTGAGGAGCTTTGGGCTCTGCAACTTTCAAGACCTAACTGTAACCTTGCTTTTCCCATGACTTCCTCTAGATCACTCCTTATCACAGTCCTCTCCTCTCAACTCCTTACACTTTTACTTGTTTCTGTTATTTCAAAATATGGCTGGTGAAGCCTTTGTCAGGCTTTTCTAGGTGCTTCCAAAGAGGAAATGTCTTGCAGCTGTGGTGTGGGGAGCAAAATCTAGTTCCCAGGTTAGCAGCACCTGGGGCAGGCTGTGTGTCCTTGTCACCCTGAAGTGGGACTGGGCACACCTAATTTCTCTCTCTCATCCTGCTGGGATGGCCAGGCAGAGATCACCAATATCCTTAGGGAATAGGGTTTACATTAGCAGGGCTCCTGGGGATTTCAAGCACCCCCTTTATGCTTTAGCAGAGCTGGAGCAGTGTGCTGTGGGTCAGCCTGAGGTTAGCTGTGGTTTTAAAATGTCTCTGAGAGCATCCTCCTGCTGTGATGGAGCAGAAGTTGTCTGTGGTGCCATTCCCCCACACCCAAGCCCTGTTTGTGTTGCATCTTCAGGACAGAAAGAAGAGCCTCTTTCTTCTTAATTACATTTAATCACTGAAAGAAAAACCAAAGTAGGCAGGATAATCCACTGGATTGGCTCAGGAATTCTGCAGGCAGGCTCTCTGCTGCAGTTCTCCTGCCTGTTTCTACAAATCTATCTCAATTATGATATGCAGCATTTTCCTCATCCCCTCTGACTTTTGCACAGACTGCCTATGGTAGCAGATTTTGCAGTACTTCAGACAAATATCTCTCCTCCCTTTGACTTCATTCCTATCCCTGTTGGTTTTTTTCTTTATTATTATTATTTTAGCAACTAGCTTAAAGACCTCCAAATCCAGGGTTCCTGGATAACTGAAGGAAGAAAGTTATATTTTTCCAAGTAGTGAAGTTGTTTAGCTGTCTTTGTTTTTCCATTAGCTGAAGCCCCAAAATAAATCACACAATTTAGAGGAAATGAATCTGAAATCAAATCATAGAAGTATCAGGGAATTAGGGATAGATATTTGGCATAGACTCTCCACATCAAACCAAGATAACAAATCAGAACAAAGAGGAGAAAGTAATTGCTTTCGTTTGTCTGCACTATTCATATGAATGTCACAGATTAATACATTTTACAGGATTTGGAAGGCTTTCAAAAGACAGCACTGCAGTGGGATCATCCCTATAGCAATATTTCAAAACAGCTGTTACTAGAAGAAAAATGTGTAGCATGATTTCTAATTAGCTCCAAGTTCCTCTGTTCAACCTAATCTCCTCTGATATTCCATCTCAGTATTAAATGCTTTCTTAGATTGATAAAGGGCAGAAGAACTGAGCAATTGCTTATCTACAAACACATTTTGGACTTCCACTCTTCTTCTTTCCTATATTTATAGTAACTCTTCTCACAAAATTAGCAGATCTGTTTCATTTTAGAAGCAGATTTTCATATTCAGTTGCCTAGAACTCTTGCAGGGTAACACGAACATTCAGCTGCTTTCCCAAAACTGATGTCTGCTCAGGCAGTGCAAGGACTTAAATGTTCAGCTATCTTTTTCCATTCTCAGCTACTAAGCAAGCACAGATACTATTTTTACATGGAAAAATGAGTCTGGTGTATTAAAACAATAAAGACACACTAAGACTGAAGGACCCAAACCTAATTTTTTCTTCTATCAAAGACATTGTTGCCAACCATAGAGGTTTCATTGGAAATTGAGCAGTGATGTTGTGCACAGCTCTTTCCAATGCCAACAAAATGATCATTAAGTAGAAGCACATTTATAAAACTGCCGTGGTACAAGACCTGTGGACTGGATTTTACATGCAGCAAGATGAGGCACCCAACTGACAGGGGGAATGTACAGCACATGCAAAAATTTTGGGTTCACCTTGTTGGGTGACATGCTGGGCAGGCACAACTAAAAAGGAATTTTGCAGCTTTTGGCCAAAATGTTTCTCATGTTAATAAAGCAGAAACATTGTATTTTATTTCAGTACACAGATTAGAGACCAGTGCAAGTAATTTTAGATATACTTACATTTTAGTGACAGTTTAAATTCACAATCATATTGTAAAGCCATCCTCCCTAGCAATGCGGTGTCTACCTTCAGTATACTAATAGATGCACAGCTATATTCTAGAGTGGTAAACCAAGAATAGGTTGGTTCTCTTAGAAAAGCGGATTTCATTTTGAAATAGCAAGGCTCTTTTTAAGTTCAGAAAACATTTTATTTAAGCTTTTTAAAAAGTGAAACATACATTGAAGGTTTTACTGAAAGGCACATTACTTACAGAGAAAATTAGAATTTTTTTTTTGTTATGAATCCAAATACGTGAAAGTCAGCATTTACTCAAGTAGGTTTTCTTTTTTCTGTTCAAAACCATTCTTAATACTCCATTTTCCTAATTTTTAAGCTGTATTGAATAGCAATTTTAATATTTAGAGTGCATGGGACATCTGAGTGACACCAGTGCACCTTCATTATGGAATTGCTTGGAAAGCAAAGATTTTGGAATGGATTTGAAGAATTCATGTTCTAAGATGGGGGCAGGGTGTGAAGGGAATGAGGTGATTTGGGGGTTTTCTCTGTGTGTGAAGCTCCATTGTGTTGATTTACACCGGATGATGATCTGATTTGGTACAATGAAAACTTCTGGTAAAATCCCATGCTTGGTTGAGCTCTCCTATTTTTGCAGTCTCCAGTGAGTAGGGTAGAAATGATCATTCCCCACTTCTGCCTCTTTTATTCTAGAATTTTGGGGTTTTGATAAAGATACAGTGGTCAGCCTGCCTCTTGCCCTGTATTTATCCTCTTTCCTTCCCTATGCTTCCTTGGGTTCCCTCTAGTGTTTTGTACCAGTCCCCTGGCTCTGCTAATCATAGCTTGCCTTCCCTCTTTGCTCCCAGTCAGACTTCCCTGCCTTCCACCTGCTTGGAGAAAGTGCTGCTGCTGCTGCTTAATAAGAGCTTCAGCGGTGCTGTGAATTCACCTGGCTTTCAGCACCTAGTTAACACTCTGCTAAACGTTTCAGAACATGGAATGCAAGGACTGGTGCTGGCCGCGCTGAAATGCCTTTCTAATTAGGAGCCAGGTGCTACACTGGGCAGTCAAGGTGAAAACAGAACAGAATGAGTTTGAAGGTAAACATGTAGCTTTCAAATTTTAGGTGATATCTTGCATTCTAGAAGAATGTTAAGAATTCAAGCTAGGATTGATAACTTTCATCTTAGCTGGCAGGTTTAATTCTTATGGTTCAGAACCATAAGAATTACGGTTCTTATGGTTCAGGTATTTTTAAGTCCTTGCATGAATGTCACTGCTGATATACTTGCAGGTAGACTGTTTTAACAAGTAATTTGTGTCAAGCCATTTGGCCAGGCTGAGGACATAAGCCAATTACTTGTTTTGTCTCCAGAAGGACTGCAATGACTTTGGTCATGAATCTTCCTAGAATGATGGAAATGAGTTCTTTAAAGAACGAAACAAACTTGAAGTCATGCCTTGACTTCTTCCCGTGAATGACTTGGTTCAAGGAAGAAACTGAGGCATAAGAAAAGAACCATTTCCAGCAGCTGTCCAAAGACAAGTGCAAGTAAATAAACTGAAATTAATTATGTGGAACTAAAGCCAGGTTTTTGAGTCTTGGCCTTATAATTTAATGACAAGATCTTTCTTCCTTATAGTAGGTAGAGATGTGCATCTGTTTCTTTATACCTTGGAAAGAAAGATAGCTCTCAAATGCAACCATATCTAGAATGTGAGTCTGTGCTACTGCATTGACATTGGCCTGAGTCTGTAAAATGTCTGACAGACTCACATCTCTGTGGCTTTAAAAAGAAGAAATGTATATTTCCATCACTTCCTATACACAAAATATGTATTTTACAGAGAATACAATCAATTCTGTTACTGTGGTGTCCTGTTCAAAGGAACTCTTAGGGCTGTGACTGCCTGCTATGTACCTTTGAGTCTCCTTGAGTACTGTAATATCTTCTTGCTACTTTGTGTCGCTTAAAATAAACCCCAAACAAATTTAAAAAAACCCAATCCTGAAAAACTGATTAGGTAATGCTGTTATAAATTACCTTAGCTCACGGCCCAAGAAGCAATGCATAATGTCCTCTTCCATGCTAGCCTCCTCCTCACTTCAAGATCCTCCCACCCACAAAAGCCTCTAATGAAGTAAGTACACAGTCACTCAAAGTGCTGGGCCAAGACTCAGATGATGGAAAGGCTTTTTCATAGCTCTGCAACAAACTTCCTTCTGGCAGTGGCTTGGTCTATTTTCAATACTTACTGGTAAAATGTGATTCATACTACTTCTGTTTTTCTTACCTTTTGACAGGCCTGTGCAGACTTTAAACTCTAGATATAGTTCATATCTCACTATGTCTTGCTATGCTTATAACTGCATTGATCATCTGTCTGGGGAAGATGCTGTCAGTAATAAATGCAGCAGCTAATTGCAATAAAATGTCTCATTCATGTTGGCACAGGCAAAGGTTCATGTCATAATCAGGGCTGATGGCAAAGGAGGAGGAAGCCGGCAAGGAGGTTGGGAAAGGACCTGTAGATGGAAGTGATTTACATACTGAGGACTGTTTTACATCTGAAGCTTTTTGTTACATTTTCATGATACATTATCAGCACCCCGCAAAATCAGTCCAGACCTTTCTAGCTTGTAGTGCTTTGAGCTTCTAGTACAGATGCTCTTGCAAGTTAAAACCAGTTGACAGGAAAGCTTAGGTCTGTTCTTGGCAACAGGATTTCATAAAAAGCACTCTTTCTAGCAAAAAGGGAACTATAGCCAAGAACTATAACTGCTGTCATCAGTTTTTATATCCACTCAGTTTTTATCATACTGTTTATTCTCATTCACCATAGGGGAGGGTCAATAATAACTAATAAATATTAGTGTTTGCAAGCATTTTAAGGAGATTTTTTGCATATTCAATGACTAGAAAAGAAGGTTATTATAACAAAGAATAACAACCAACCCAATACAACTGCCCATGTTTCTTGCACTGCTTTTCAAAAACAACAACAACAACAAAAAAAGGACAATATGGGTCTGACAGTGACCTGTCACTTTTTTCATAAGTTTAACAGTTTAACGAAATTGTGTCCATGAGAAGTAGTTCCAACAGATAAATCACAAACATGGTGATGTTTTCTTGAAGAACAGCAACACTGGTCTTGAGCATAGGCTTTGAACACTCCTGCCTCCTTCCTGTCCTTTCTCTTTTCTACAGTGCTTGTGATCTCAATATGAAACCATGCCCTGCCATGGCTCTGTATCCTATGGTTTTGAATAGAATTGTTTTCCTCAAAAGGTGTGGCAAACAGCTATGTGTGTTGTTGACTATCTGCAGACTGCAGAAAAAAACAGGAGACCAGCCTCCTGCAGGTTGCAAATCAACCTAATTCCACTTCCTTCTGCAATCATGATGATTTAAACAAGAGCAAGTGGCCTTTTCTCCTCAACTTTCTGTTATGAAAGCTTCTGAGTACCTAGATACATTTTCCCCTTCTTGGAACCAGTAGATTTGCTTCAAGAACCAAATATACAGCCTTGTCTTCAGGATAGGATTATATCTTGTATATTGAAATGTCTTGGTCTTCCTTTTTTCAGCCATGACTACAAAAAGATGATTTTTTGCTCCTACTTAAATCAAGATTTTATAAGCTATTCTAGGAAACTGTCACTATCGTAAATTATCAATTTCATTTAAGAAAATATATAATGATTTTTTGGAACAGTAGCAACTGTCGGGTCTCAGCACACTCTGAAACAAAGTTTAGAATTCTTTTTTTTTTTTTTTGCTTAGAAAAACTGTCTGTTCATGGAAACTTAGCTTGGGAAATGCCCTGTGAATTGGAGGCAGTAAGAAATTCTGTCTTCTTGAAATATTTTGCCTCTGAAAGTACTCAACATCAAAGCTGCAATTGTAGTATTAATGTTTTGTTATACTAGTAATAATATATTTCGCATCTTATGTTAAGATGACCTACTGCAGAAGGACTTAAGGTCTATCCAGTATTGAGATGCAGAGCATTCTCCCTGCTGGACTGTGAAGCATCTTTTGGAGATGTCTGGGCTCAGATTTCATTGGGAAGTAGCTCCTTCTGAAGAGACTGTGGCTTTGCTAAATTCAGTGCATTCCAGCTTTATGTTGAAAAGCTAGGGGTGGGTTCCTGAGAGAATTTTAAAGATTTGAAGTAGCAAAAGGGGAGTGCTTCTTGACCAAGGAAAGACCAACTCTTCTACCTAAACAAGAGAAGGGTAAGGCAGAGGTAGAAGAAAAGGCTTACAGGATGTCAGGAGCAAAAACAATGAGCTTAGGAAAAACTGAGGACAGGCAAAGGTCTGAACCACAGGCAGGGAAGGGAAGAATCGGCAGAGTTGTGAGCAGGCTCAAAATAAGAGATTTGAGAGAGAAAGGTAAGCTTGAATTCAGTGTTGCTACTTCCCTGTGGAAAGCAAAGGCCCCTTAAAGAGCAGGGTAGGAGTAAGGGGACTGAGTGGAAGAGTGCGATGAAAATGACAGCAAGACAGAGGAGCAGAATTCATGGGACGCTGAGGAGGTGAAGGGTAGGAGATGATATTCATATTGTGACAGATTCCAAGTAATAGCACTGGAGGGGTGTTTGGATAGATTGGAAACAGGGAAGTTGGCCAACACGTGTCTTGGGCGTGGTTGAAGATAAATAGGGAAAGCTGGTGTGAAATTTTGGGGGAAAATCCAAAAATAATACATTAGGAGGCAAACCTGTTTCCCTCACTTTTCATGAGGTTTATGATGCTTAAGATTGTTGAAGAATGTTGATGTATTATCCTAATCACTTGCATAAAGGTAAAGAGGAGGAGAAGGTAGAGAGTGAAGGAAAAGACCAAAAGTGCATCTCTCAAAAAGTTAAAAGAAGAGTGAGAGAAGGGAAGGTGAGGATACAGACGAACAAAAATGAAAATACATAACCTAACACTGTATTGAAACAGAGGTTGAAACCTTTGAAATTGCACATCTTTTCCAGGGATAATCATCTTCATATAGATGAGAGCTGGCAATGCAGAAAATTATTGTCAATGATTATAAAATGTTATTATCTTGTCAGACTGATTATATTTGATTGTGTTGATTATGGCTATTAAAATAATTTTGCTCTGATGAAAAAATGTATCCTCGCAATTTAATTGCAAGTATCCAAAACATAGATTTAATGAATTGTATATGCCCTTTGCTTAAAAGTTCTCTTTTAAATATGGGGAGGTGAGTGGGAAAATCAAACATGCAAAATGTGATTATTTGTTTTGAAGTGCTCTTTTCTGGAGAACTTGTGTTCTGCCTTGCTCATCCCTGAAGTAGTGTAGGCTATGTACCATTCAGAGAAAATAATCTGCTGTAATTTTGAATTAAAGGCTATGCTTAGGTAGCTCAGGTGAGCATTTTTAGTAGTTTTACCAGAAAAAAAAAGGAAAGAAATGTTGCATTGTGGAATGTCTCAGTTTGAAAAGTGATTAGGCAAATAGCTAATCTCTCATGTGAGAAAAGGCAGAGAGAACTGGGACTGTTTAACCTGGAGAAGAGGGGACTGGGGGGATGCTGCTAATGAATATGGGTACCTGAAAGGAACATACAAAGATGATGGAGCCAGGCTCTTGTTAGTGGTGCACAGTGACAGGACAAGAGGCAAAGGGCACACACTGAAACACAGGAGGGCTTCCTTTTAAACATCAGGGAACACTTTACCTGAGCACTGGATCAGGTTGCTGGTAGAGGCTGTGGAGTGTCCTACCTTGGAGATATTCAAAAGCTGCCTGGATATGTTCCCATGGACCTGACTCCAGGTGACCCTGCTTGAACAGGGATGTTAGACCAGATCAACATCCTGTAGCACTGTAAAAACACTGCACTTAATGTACTTTTTCAATGCAAGAACATACAGCACTCTAATTGGAGATGTCCAGGAAAAAAAAATTTCCTTAAATCAATTCTAACTATAGGGTATAGCAGTTATTTCTCCCAGGGAAAAGAAAAAAAAAAATTAGAGCTTAGTTGTCATTCACAGAAGAAAATTTCACACAAATCACTCAGACTTTCCTGTGTGAACTAAGAACTTGATTTTTATGAAGGTAATCCTTGGTGCAAGCTACTGCCTTCTAACTTTTTTGATAGACTTAGTATTTTCTAGCAGTGAATGTGCATTTTTTAAACAGCTTTTCTCTTTCTCTTTATTTTTTTGAACAGCTTTATGTGATTGTATCTGAGATTAAAGAAGCATATGAGGTTTGGCATGGGACTGGGATTTGTGTTGCATATTATCTTGAGTTCTTTGACTGAAAGCAAATGAATTTTTTCAGAGTTTGAAAGCCAGGGCTGTTTTGCAGTGGTATACAATACATTCATTCAGACTGAGCTGCAGATCTGTCATTTTGAAAGGCTGGTTGCTTTCCAAATGCCACTTCTAAAAAATAAAGGTTCTTGCACTATATGTAGGTGTGCCTTTGTGCTGGAAATTGTGTTGGCATTTCATTTGGTGGAACTTTCTTCTAAAGTTTTCATCCTGTATGTTGCCTCAGTGGCTTCCTCTGGAAGAGCAGTTAGAAATAAAGATCTCACTCAAATTTCACAGCAATGTTGGGACAGGGAGAGGAAAGAGCAAAGTCACAATGGAGTGTCTAAAACCAAGTACCAGGCTTCATTGAGCTGGTAAGTTCCAGCTGTGTTGTCCTCTCTGACCAGATGTTGAAATTGGCATTTGTGCCTGGCAGATATCAAAGTTACTCAAGCTATACATGGCCTGACTTTGTCCTTGGCCTTTGAAACAAATTTTTTATGGGTGGAGCTAAAAAGAAAAAAAAAAGGAAAGTGAGAGAGAACAGGCAGAGAAAATGATAATCTAAAAGAAATAGAAGTTGGGACACAAAGTAAATAACCTATGGACTAAAGAATGAAAATGTAGAATATTTTTGTACATCAGGTACTATGTCACAATGTTGGCAGAAGGTGAGAGAGAGCAGACAGAATTTGAGTATTTCTACAATTCTTCATTTGTGATTGGTTTTGCCCTGTGATTTTGCAAGTCCACAGTGTTTTGTGTGTGCTTATCTTGTTTAAAAGTGTTAAATGTGCCCAAATGGCTCTGAAGTCGGAGCAATTTAAAGGCTAGGCTATACTTCTCTGTGGAGAGGTCTGTGGAGCTAGAGGTGTGTCACTTTCTAATAATTAGACTCTTTTGTTGTTTCAGTGCTTTTAGAAAATGTTCTAAATCTTTACTGAACTCTTTAAGTTAGTAAAATATTAGCTCACATAATGTCAGCTTACTGAGGACAAATTAATATAATAGACTTGGGGTTTTTTTTAATAATTAAGGTGCTCTCAGTGAGAGTTGCAGGCTACAAGGGAAACTGAGCTTCTAAACAATTAGTATTTCCATGGGCAGCTAACTCTCTCCCATAAATTCAACAGACCTAAGGATGAATACTAATTAGAAGAAAGTATGTGCCAGACACTCAGCTGGTAGAAGAGGAAATCATTCTCTTCCCTGCAGTGCTGCCAGGTTCACTTACATCAGACGAGAGTCTGACCAAATATCCCGGAAGACAGTGCAAGGCATATAGAAGATCAGCCTAGGAAAGCCTAAACCTTGGGATCATAAGTAAATACTAAAAGTGGTAGGAAGGCTGCCTTCAGAACTTCAGGAATGACTTTACCACCACAACCCTATATCTGAACCATCCAGGACACAGCACCATGTGTAATAAATAACTTTACTCACTCCCTTGTTGTAGGCAAGGGAAGAACAAATTAGAAGTGTTGAGTGCATGGTATATAGCACTTTGTTTTTCCCTCTACCCATTGGTTCCAGTAAATATTGTATGTGCATCTTCCAAGATCAAATTGCCTGAACAAATAGGTAACACTTTCCTGATGAGCATTCAAAAGCAGACTGTTGTTCTAAGGCAGACAGACCTGAGACCATCAAATGTTTGCTAATAAAAAAGTTAATTTTGGAAGGATGCGTAGGTGTTTGTAACATCTGTGCATTCCCCTGAGTAATGCCTTGCTGTCAGCTGTTTCTCCAAAGACTTTGTCAGTCCTGTATGTGCCCTAAAGAACTGACTGTGCAGATACACCCCAGGAGAAAAACAGAATTTGGCTGCCTATTTTGCAACTTCTCTTTCCTGGTATTGAAGTGTCTTTAGGAGGAAATCACTCCCTGTGTCCTCTTTGTTTTTACACTGGGATTCTGTGCCATGAAGAGGGAAGAAGGCTGTTGTTTCAATCAGGCAGATTTCTGTCCTGTTGCAGATTTGTCTGAGAGAAGTTCCCTTTGAATCAAAGATTCAGTCTGAAACACTGACTTACTGAACCAATTTAAGTACCATAAAGTGCCCCTTTGCAGTGTAGAGAAGGTTAAGCTCTATGGCTTTTCACCAGGCATGGGGAGCTTGGTTTCTGAAGATCACACTGGTCCCCTTTCTGTGCTGGGGTTTGTGGGCTTCAGTTCAAAAGTCCATTTGGAAATAGCTGACGTACAACATGAAGGACAATTGCAGGCAGCTGACACTTGAAGTCTAGATGATTATTGTTTCACTGGGTTTCTGGTGATAAAGTGATTATTTCTGTACCTTTCAGTAGATTTTTTATGTGGGAGATGGAATGAAAGAGGGTCAGCTCTGGGCATTGCTGTATGAACTCTAATCCATTAATTTCTCCAGTTAGGCAGCATTGTCATTTAACTTTTGCACCTTTGAACGCCAAAATCTACTTCCTTTCTAGTAGGTTCCTTTCTACATGAGTCAATAATTTAATGGAAAGTTTTGCTGCATTTTAGAGGACAAATCAGTGCTGCATCATCTCTGTAAACACCAATCTCCTTATGATGCATTTCCTCTGGGCTTTGTGCGTGTGACTTAGACATCCCCAAGACCCCTTCTCTTCTGCAGCACCTCCTGCTAATCCTGGGGACAGAAGTGGTTAGGGCTGTATTGCACTTTAGTGAGATGGCATTAGGAAATGCCTTTAAATCAAGGAGTTAAAGCTTCCTTCTTACTCCTTTCCTTTTCAAGCCTCTCCTCCAGCGACCTCAGGAACCTGGCGGTGCATCAGCCCTGGCTGTGGTCTGCTAAGGAGTGCTTACTTCTGCACCAGCTTTTTTAGGATGAGGCACTCACCTCTCTGTGAGGCTGCAGGAGAGCTCTCCTCTGCTCTGAGGAACAGGAGGCAATAGTGGGGAGCTATTTACTGCCTGCAGAAACAGCAGCAACTGCTGAATTATGGGTTGAATGGTTCCCAGGGAAGAAACTTTCGGTCCCAGCTGGGACCTTAATTCTAATGGTGAGACTTGGCATCCGTCTTAAAACTATTAAGTTTGCTAATAGCCAGCTTTTCTATTAAATCACTGCTTTACACTGCCTGAAGGCTCTAGTACTGAAGTATCCCACTCCCGAGCAGCTCTGTAATTGCAAGGTAATTGTGCTGTCTAGCCAGTGCATGTGTTTTGGTACATCACCTGCCCTAGAATGTGTGGTTTTGTCCTAGCTCGCCAGGATCACTGAATGACTGGTTTTATAAATAAACTGATTTGTAGAGATAAATGATCATGTATTTCTTCTAGTGCTGTTTTAAGGGAAAACTCTGACTAAGCAAAAAAAAAAAAAAACACCCTCCTAATTTTTTACAGGTCATCTGGTTTTTTGCACACTTCTATGAACAGTATATCCAGTACAAATTTGGGCTTCACAAGTTTACTCAAAGACTGCACAAGTAAGCATTGACCAGGATTAGAAGGAAAGCCCAGCCTGAGCTCTTTGAGGGGTGGCAAGCTTTGAGTCATATGCTTTCCATGGAAAAAAACCACAAAGTGATTATATTCCTTGTACTTTGAAAATCTTGCTGGAAATTTAGCCCCAGAGACAGAAAAGCTTTCAGACAGAAGAGAGCCTGAACTATAGAACAGTCTGGAAAGTTGTTTTCCAGGGTACAGTGACAATCTGTGGTCAATAGGGAATTTGGAAACAGGTGATAAGACTTCAAAAATGGGGTTTCTTGCAGAAAAATTAGTTGCGTTCACTCGGTTGTGTTACAGCTGTTGAAAGGCACTTCATACACACACACTCTCAAAAAAACACAGAAAGGACACAAGCATATGTGGGGGCTAAATCTGACCTGTTAGAAGTTGCTGGTGTTGCAGGAGGGGTGACCTTGAGGTCTATTTAATTCCTCACTCATCTCATCTAATGTCTCTGTTCTGCTCTACTTTTTGCCTTTTGTCTGTCCATTGACAAATGTAATGACTGCTGCTAATGACCACCTCTAGCTGGTATTTGTGCAGGGCCTGCCATAAAGGGTTCTCAATGCTGCTTTTGGGGCCTGTAGACATTTCTATGCTGGAAATAATAGTCTTGATATGTTTCTTGTTCTGGGCAGTTACATTTCTGCATTGAGAAAAGTAAGACTTCAATTTTCTTTTTATTTAATGAGCTCTGCTTCATGACTGCTGGTAATGGTACCCTGTGTGTATGAGTGTTTTATATTAGGAAGAGCGCACTAACCTGTAAATCTTATCTCTGCAGAAAGGTGCCTAATTTAGTGTGTGCTTTTAAGAAGTGGCTTTAATGTACAACTCATTTATCAGGCAGGTCTATGAGATTTGTAGGCCCAATGCTACTGTGAAGGGCATGCAGAGAGGACTGTACTTAAATATTTTTGGTGGATTTCAATCAAAATGTTAAATTATGAATTACACTAGAACTTCGAAACGGTCATGGTGAAATAAAAACAGGAATTCAGTGTCAATATATGTTTTCCTTTTCTCAATTTTCAGAGCTTCCAAAGGCAGTACGACTAAAAAATGTTTGCACTTGCAAATATTGTGTAGCATGAACGCTGGGAATTTCATGCTATAATGCCATTAGAGGAAATAATACAGCAGTAATTCATGAATTATCCTTGTTTTGATAAGGATTGGCTAGGCCATAGGTTTATACAGTGTCTTCTCCAAAAAGGTTTATACCATCTTGTGGTCTTTGGAGAATATAAGAAAGTTTCTGAATGAGAGGGAGATTGATACCAGTGCTCTTTTAAGCAATGTGACCTCAAAACTTAAGTATCTGTTGGGGAAAGGCCATTTTCAGGGAAATGCAGGCCCCCACAGTTTACTGAACTGTTAGGACTCTTCTTTTTTCCTCAACTAAGATGCAAGGAATTTTCCTTTTCCATAATGTGAGCATTCCCAAACGTACTATACTCCTGACTTTCTATGGCTTTGCCATGGTTGTTTATATGGCTTTGCTTTTGATGTAGGGATTATTTTATTCAGATTTCAAACTAGCACGGCAGCAAAGTGGGTCTGTGTTTACTCTGTGTTAATATCCTTATTTAAGTCATAGTGTAAGAGTCTGAAAGCTTTTCAAAATCCACACACTTAGTAATTCTAGCAGTACACTAGTTAAAGCAAAACCAGATACTGCTGCAGAGTGATGAATTCTGAAAATGCATGTCTTAGTTTTTTAAGCACAAAGTTAAGAAATAGAATGAAACTTTGACTTCTTTCTCCCCACCCAAAACTCTTGAATCCAGCAGTTCCTGCAAAAGCCACTTCAGAATGTTTCCACTCATTCACTGGGTGCTGAACACTTCAGAAAATCAGGTCAGTTCCTTAGGTTTCCAAATACAGATTTAGGATCCTAAATATAAGCATGTTAGTCAAAGAAAAATTGGCTTCTCTTTATATAGATTGTGAAGCTACAATCAAATTCACTTGACTTATGCTATTTCCAGCTCTTATGGAGGTCAAAAACAATTGCATTTCCTGCTTTAGCATGAAATTTTCCTTCCTTGCAGGTGAGTGGGTGTAGTTTTCTAAGTCTCTCTGGTTACCTGCCTTTCCTTATTAATGTAATAGGCTATTTCTTGTCACTCCCAGCCATGCAGAAAGAGTACATGAATGTCTTCAGTTCTGCTTATGTGCAGAGCGTTGTACCTTCCTTCCAGATCTAACCCTATCCATGTCCTTTCTTCAGGTTTATTCTTTGTGGGATGCCCTAAGTAACTTCGGTTACTCTTGGATGAAGTCCCCAGGGAGAGCTTTGTCCTAAATTAACAAAGTGACTGTGAGTAGCACAGTGGGTGCTGAAAGAAAACAGAGATTTGTAGTTAATAATATACTTAATCTCTAGCCCCTACTATTAAAGCAATGTTTTCTCCTGAATTGCTTCCATATCACTTTCTTTTGCATGTGAGGGCTAAAACAGATATTAATAAGAATGCCTGTCTCTTCAACATCATGTTTTAGCCTAGAGCCTCTATCTCCAAGAATTCTTTTGCTGTAAATCAGAGCACCTCTAAACTTAATGTAGTTGATTTCAACTGAGAACCCTACCCTAATAAATATAAAAGCCATATCAAACACACACATGTATAAAATGCACGAGTGAGTTTTCTCACCTCTGGAATCAAATGTGGCATATGGTTAGTCACTGTAATTAAGGAATGAAAATCATCAAGTTTGCTCCACTTGTGAACAAACCTGCTGGAAGAGCTGAAGTGAACATGGTATGGCTGCAGTCACCTCACAGGGATCTGGCAGGTGTGCAGCCTCTGCTCCCTGAGGCCTTTGAAAGTACGCAAGTCAAATGGCTGGGTGCTAATGGCCATCTGGGAATACACTTGGCAACAAGGAGCCGTGTGCTGGCACAGAGCTATTGGAGCTGTTTCCTGCACTTGCTGTCCCACTGCTTTTCCTTGTAGAGGAGAGCAAGGGTGCTTGGGATGCCAACCCTCTCTTGGGATAGCCTGCTTCTCATCTCACCTCATCCTGCAGGAACTTCTCCCCAGAGCCACCAGCCCTCAAAATTAGAGGCACACATGTCACTCTCCCCTGTGACTGCAGAAGGGCTGAGCCAGCTGCCCTGGGAAAGCTACCAGGAGGTGTCTGTCGATGGGAAATGACTGCTCCCTCTCTCAGCAGTTCCAAAACAGAGCACCATGTAGAGAGGCAAGCTCCAAACTGCATGATCTGGAGCTAAAGGCTGGGTGTGAAGCTTAGTCTCTGTGAGACAGAGTGCACTGTCAAAGCGGTAAAATTTACAAACGCAGTAAAATTTATCATGGTGCCAAACTTCTGATAATTAAAATTTCATTGTGATGTACCACTGATTCCATCTCTTAATCTTCCAAATAAGAAGTGTCTAAAAAAAAAAAAATCTCTCCTTGCTATCTGTTATGTAAGTGGTTCTGTAAGATGTAAAACAAAATCATTTTCAAAATGTTGAACCCACTGAGTGCAAGTCAGCAGCTTCCCTTTAACTGTTTTATAGAGACATATGTCTCTTGGGATCACTTAGCAAGGAAGCACTTTTTTTTATAAGTTTGCTCGAGGCCAATTTATCCCAGGCATTGAATTTATCCAGCTGTAGCTGCAAAAAGAATTCATTTCCTGACTGCCAACTTGCAGTACCTCAGCCAAAGCACGTAGAGAAGGAGGGACTGTTATTTACCAGAAACGAGGGGTCCATTTCTTCAATTATGCTTGTATGCCTATCTTTGTTCTCATAAGACAACTTCTGCCTTTCCATTAGTAAGAAGAAAAGAAGAACTGGAATCAATGAGTCAGATCCTTAATCATTATAAATTGCAATAGCTTTCTAGTTTTTCAATTTTCAGCTGGCTGTGCTCTATTGACCTCAGCTCTAGATACCTTAACTGTCTGGTGCTGAAGTGATTTGTGATTTGTCAAGCTCGTATCTCAATCCCTATTTGCTTCACTCCAGCAGTGGCAAGGAAGGCTTGGTTTCCAGGGGTAATGTTGATGTTTCGTCTTAGTTACCTTTAAAACAAAGCTGTTTTTGATGAAATGGGGCAATCTGCAACATGAAGGTGAAATTACATTTGTCATGTCTTTCTTAAAAGGAGAATGTATTTGTCTGTTGACTCATGCTAGTCCCACTAATGGAGGAGTAAAAATAGTATTTTGGTAGGGAGAATATGGATTAGCAGTTTTAGGAGTAGGTATTTGATATTGCTTAGGATTGTCAGCTGAGAGTTATCTGATTCTTTTCACTTCCTGCTTCACAGTCCTATCTTGAGGTGTGATATATAGGAAACGGAAAAAAAATTTGGCTGCCTACCTCTGAGTCCTGGAGGCAGCCCTGGGAAATGGAAGGTAGGATTAGACAGGGACCCTTTCCTCCTGCACCCCTGTGCACTAAATGTAGTTGGCAGGAGCTTGATAGTGGCAGCAGTGGACAGTTAGTGTCTATCGTTCTATATGTGGCAACACTCAAGAATTTTCCATTGAAATAGATTTCAGTTAATGAAATCTACATATTCTGGAAAATTGGATTTTTATTCCCCCTTGTATTACTCCTGAAAGTTTCAGTTCTATTGAAACACTTTAATCTTCTCTCAAAGAAACAACAATTTAAGTCTAGGGTCTTCTGATCTGTTTAAAATTGATTAGGCTTTATATGGTAGTTCACTTCTTGGTGGGAATTCTCCTGGTGCTTCCTTTGACTCTTGCTTGTGCAGTCTGCTTGGGTTTTTTGCCATGTTACACAGCAGCCTCTTTAATCGAGCTGTTCCATGGGTTCATGTAACCCATATTAGTGCCCTCTCCCTCAGTTTGGGGCAGAGAAAAATTGCTGTTCCATCTTTGGTAAAGCTGCTCTTTGGATTCTGAGAGTAGGACATGCCTCAAGCCCTCCCCTTGTTTCTTGGGGTGTCTTCATTCAGACCTGAAGCAACTAAGGAATCCATCTATTCACCTTCCTCTCTCAGGGCAAGAACAGAAATGACGCAAGAATGCCTTTTTGGCAGTGGTTTCCTTCATGTTGCACTGTGTTCATTTTCCCCAATGTTTGCCACAGCACCCCTGGAGAGCAGATGGACAACTGAGCACTGATGAAAAGAAGGAAGCAAAGAGGAGCACTGAAAGCAGGAATGTTTTTCTGCCAGAGGTATTTCCTTCCTCTGGCTTTTTGTTCAGCACAGGATAATGATGCCCTTTGTGCTGGCACGGGCGGTGGTGGCAGATGGGCCGGCCATGGCAGCACACAGCCCACAGCTGCTGGCACGTGGGGAGCGGGTTTGCTGCCATGCCTCATGCCACAGCCAACAACCAGCCTCAAAGAGGTGCAGGGGGAAATTCTGCACAGCTGTTCTGAAAAAAAGATAGCATTGCAAACTTCAGAGAAGTGGGTAATTAGTGAGCAAGTTTTATTAAAATGACCTGTACAATTATTTCCTGTAGCATTTTAATGTTGCTTTCTATTTGCAGTTATCTATTGTTTTCCTGCTTTTCTCTTTGCTGTGTTTGGCTGTTTATGTTCCCAGCTTGAGCCTCAAAGTGAGGCTTGCACAATGCATTGAGAATGAATTTGACTCACTCGGCTGGCATCAAGGAAATTCAGTTAAAACCCAGTGTTAAACTTAACAGCATGCAGTATATTCCAGAGCTTCCCAGTAAAGGTGCCTCCTAAAATCCTCAGAAACAGCTCTGTTTTATTGGGCATAGAAGTTCCATTAATGTCACCCAAGTCTAGCAGTTTCAGCATTCTTATGGAGCTAACAACACAGGAGTTGAGCTCCAAAAGTGTCACTGTAAATTCAGGACTTAAGCCATTTTACAGGAACAGAGAATGTATCTATCTCCCCAATAAATGCCTGGGTTTTTCCCTTGGATAAGTTTATAACTGCTTCTCACCTTACTATATCCTTTTTCACCTTGATGCTTTTGCCCCGTCCTTGCTTTTTTGCATGAAGAAATTTTGCCATTGGTGTGAATCAAGATGAGCCCCCACCCGCTGACTGCCAAAGCTGCTTCTGCTGATTGCAACCACAGGATTAGTCAAAGGCAAATCTTGGCAGTATGTGGACTGCTTGGGGGGTGGTGGTATCAAGACCTTGCAAACATGGTAGAAGTTCCACTCCAGAATGAAAAGAGTGCTTTTGAACTTTTAGGCCAACTATTTGTAATTCCTATGAGAGATCTCTCATTACTGGAGGAAATGAGAAATGGGGATATTTTCCCCCAGACCTTAAAGGTAAAAATTGCAGCATGATTTAGAAATTATCTGATCTGGAGAGCAGAATGAGAATAGCTCTTGGACATTTCTCCTATCCCTAAGGAAGATTAAAGCCAAATGTTGTTGACAAACCAGTGATTTTTACCAGCTCCCCTGTTTCAAAAAGATGTTCTTCCTCTAATCTCAACTCTGTCATTGAATTTCAACCAAATGGTATATTCCCTTTAATAGAATTAGAGCCATATCTCTTATTAGTCTCACAGCTCAAATCACTTGTTTGTTTGAAAACAATTTTGGATTTTCAGCTGAATAATTTTGCATATACTTGGGTTTTATCAAAGATTGTGTTCATACAAGCAGTACTTCCCATTCCCTCTCTTTGTACAGCAAGAGCATGAAAAGAATCACTTAAAGATGGCCCAGTTAAAGAAATTAATAAAGAAACCCCATGAGTTGCATGGCCTGATCTTTCTTCCCCTCAGTTTGTGTTTCTGACCCAAGTTAACCTCTCTTCTGTCAAATCCATCTACATCTGTTTGAAAGCTACATTATGTTCTTCTTCTTTGTAGTGTTTGATCTATGGATTCCTTTTGCATGTTAAAACTGTTTCTAATTTCAGCTGCAAGTTTATGATGATATTAATGGCAAGTGCTCTGTGCAAGGTACATCTGTAAAGATTGTCTTTCAAAGCATCTTTTCACTTGCATCAGAAGCTGTCTTTGACATCTTAATTTTATTTTTTAAAAAAGTATTGTTTCCAGTTGGAGGATGGCTCTGAATGTTAGATGAAAGGAGAACGACTAAGCAAACCAGGTTTTCCTTCACATTATTTAAAGGTCAATTATCAAAGCTCTTCTGCATTACAAATCCACGTCATAAGAAAGTGAATTAGGCTAGTAATAGTAATTGTATTAGATTCTTTGAAGTGATGGTATTCCATAGCAACTTCACAACCAGACAAGTTGCAGGAGCATTGATCTCTCAGAAATCAGTCTAATTCAACAGAGATCTCCACTCAGAGAGGTGCAGCACAAAGCACGCTCAACTTTCTTATGCTGGTATCTTCTCTTAGTGCTGGGCACTGAGGAAGCAATTGTCTTTAAAGATCAATGGCATTTGTGGAGAAAAACTAGCTATTGATCACTTGATCACATTCATTTGAAGTTCATTTATTACTATACTTGCAAAGGGGAAATGTCCTCTATGCAAGAATACTATTCTTTGAAAATAGCCCAGGGGCTGGGCAGCTGCATTTTCATGAGCAGAGCTGAGAAAGAAAGAAAGCATCTTTAGAGACTCACTTGTTCTTAAAGTCATACTCTGCCCATGTCTCCCACTGAGGTCTAATTGTCTAAATGAAAAACAAAACAAAAACCCCCTAAACCCCAACCCCAAAATTCCCAGATACCCAAAAGGCTGAAGCTGTGTACTGTGGTAGGACGGTGTGCCACTGAAATAGCAAACTATCAAGCCAAACTACCTTTTAACTACACATACCTACAAAAGAGCTACCTGCTGCTTTCTTTGACCATCAGTTTCAAACCTTTATGCCACCCTATTTGTTCTGTGCCACTCACAATGTTTGTTTGTGGGGTGATACTCGTCCTTGCCCTCGCATGTGAATGTCAAGATGAGGAAAGCAGGGAGGAACTTTTTTATTGCTCATATGTCTCTGCCAAGATATTGGATTGGTCCATGGTTTTCTGATTTTAATGAGACTGGAACTCAGCCCAGACTTAGTCATTGCAGTGAATTCAGATGATTTTCCTTTCCTGCGCATATTCTATTTTCTGTAACCCAGGAAAGTAGTTTAGATTGCATCCAGTCATGTGACAAAATTTTATTCATGTGCAAACTTTTCCAGTTAAACATGGGTGTGGAGATGCCAAGTCTGATTTGTCATTCTTTCCATTTAGGTCCTTAGGCAAGGAGATTTGGAAATTGTGATCCATGCTTGCTTTTCATATGGATCCCAAGGTAAACCTTCATAGCAGAACATTACTGAATTTTCATCAGTTAGAACCTGCAACTCTTCTTTGGCAACACTCTCCTGAAGAATTATAGCAGCTCTTCAGTTACTGCTAAGAGCAATGGATAGTATACTGTCTTAGCATAAAACAAAATGGTTTCCATAAGTTTTAGAATCCTTAAAGAACAAGCAGTGCAGAATGTATTTTCCCCTTTAAGTGTAGATGCAAACTTCCACTCATATCTCAGGCTACTGCTGCTTTCCATTTAGGTTGCATCTCATGAGCAATATTTGAACACACACAAAAACAAGTAATGACCTGAAGGCAAATAGAAATACCAGGGCATAATCCAAGCACTTTGGATTAGCCTGTGCCATGTTGAACCTCAGTGAGTTAATCCAGTGGAGGAGAGTGAAGATGGAAACCATTTATTTCTAATAAAAAGAAGTGTATTGCAAACACTGAAAGCATAAGGCTGGATCATGACACTACAAAATAATTCTTGAATAATGTTTTTGTTTGATTACATCGGCAGGATTCTGAAAAATTGTAGTCACTTTGTTTTTCTCTGGCTTTATCAAGGTATTCTTATCTGTACTGGAGTTTGTAGTGAGCGGGTTTTATATAATCCTAGGCTCCTGCTGAGGCCCTTCTCCCTGACTGATGACCAACTATTTCTCACCTTGAAACATGAAAAATAGAGATTGAATATTCTAGATGGGGAGGAGGGGGTTAATGGCTTGCTTTTCTTTGGGGACCATCTTTTTTGTTGGGATTTTTTTCTAGGGTTTTTTGTTGTTTGCTGGGTTGTGGTGATTTTTGAGCGTTTTCCGTGTATGTTTTCTTCCAAGAAGTTGTTTTCAGATACCTTCAGCAAACTAAGGTGCAAAGTTCTTCCACAACATACCAGTCATGAGTGCACATGCCTGGCAGAACTGTCACAATGCTTGGTTTAAGTAAGCTTCATATCAACTCCTGAAGGCAGACCAACTACTCTGTGAAACCACACACTTGTTAATCCTGCTTCTGCTTTCCTTTTTTTTTTTCCTCTTAAAAACACACAGGGTTTTCACTGTCTTTTGGGGGCAGGAGAGGGACAGGCAGAGTATATTATATGGCATTGTTGCTTGTAGCACTGTGTGTCCCATACTTGGCTAGTGATGCCTCAGAACTGCGGCCGTAAAATCCCAGTGTTCAGGTTAGTTTCAGCCCTATTTCAATGGAACCTGCCACTGCTTAAATGCATAGAAATTATCTAATATTTAAAGTGCTTAAAAGCCTTACCTTCTCTATTAATAGGGAAGTTACAGTGATTAGTTATCCTTGTTTTGTAGAATGGAAATCAAAGGACAAAAATGAAAATGTCCCATATTTCTGACTTGGATCACTTCTAAGCAATCTGCTGACGAGAGTTGAGGGCAGTTATACTCAGGATTACAGCTGCTACCTACCTCCAACTGTTCATGCAAAACTACATTGGCTAGAAGTTTGTATTGTGGTTTGCTTATTTATTTATTTTTAGCCAGCCATTCTTTTGTAAAAGCATATAAGAGTACTTAAGCTTTGGACTTGGAATGCCATCCCTGAATTCTTGGCTGAGCCGGACATCATATGCTTGTCCTGCTCATGCTGCTCAAATTAGAAAGAAGACTGTATACACTCTTTGTTTGACATGTAGCTGCCAGTAAGATTAAAGGAAGTATCAGTCTCATTAAA
>VZUI01065324.1:0-34570 GCA_013401135.1 Cettia cetti | reverse complement strand
GGGAAGGGAAGGGAAGGGAAGGGAAGGGAAGGGAAGGGAAGGGAAGGGAAGGGAAGGGAAGGGAATTAAAATGGTGTGAAAGTGAGACGAGCATGAAAACAAGAAATAGAAATGGGACAGTGGAGAAAGAAAAGAGAAAGAAATATCATGAAGACACACACACTGCTTTGCTATTGGCAGAAGTAATTTCCCTTGCAGAAAAGAGTGCAGGGAGAACAGCTAAAAGGAGAATTTAATTCTGATCTGCTAGAAATCCATCATTGACTCATGAGACCTGGCAATTCTTCCAGTCCACTTTAAGCCCTAAGTGAGTTGGAGCACTGATCAAAGCCTACAGGCCAGCTTAGCCTATAACCCCATCTATCTCCACATTATACCTGAATTTATTAAGCATTGCAACTGTGCTAAGAACATTTCTATCAACATAGCTTTACTGCTGCTGACTGGAAAGTACATGTACCAATTTTTTTTCCCCTCTGTATCAAACTGCCCCACACTTGGTAAGGATACCTGGAGTTGGAATATATTTGTTTCACATGAGGCATTTACGCAAAGGCCAGAGACCCACTGCAGAAAGCCAGGGTTTTGAAATTTCGTTTCCTAATTCCCTATCCAGAGTAGACTGACTTAACCTAAATTTGCTAAATGTAACTACTGCCATTGCTGCATAGACACACTAAACAAATTCATGGGTTGATCCACCTCAAGAAACTATTTTGTTTTCCCTGATGCAAAATCCTGGAGGATTTGGTCATTGTGTCTTACATACCGTTAAGGCTCACCAGGCAAAAGTAGGCTTTCTCCTTCACTTTTCTTTTGGGTGATTGAATATGAAGTCCAGCTCACTGCACATCCTTATGTGAGATAGTTTAACACGGTACCTCGAGGCTCTGTGGTCCCAGAATGCAGCGCAGCTCACTGGCAGTAGTTCAGCTGAAGACTAAACATTTGGCTCAGTGACAGCAGAGCTGCCAAGAGTTGGCAACAAGAGACTCACAGGGAAGCAGCAGGCTGCTAAACCCTTTCACATTTTTAATTAGATCCACACACCCATGTCTTTGAGCTATCATAAATATACAGATGACATAGAGAGCATTATTTGGGGTAAGGGAAAAAAAAAGGAAGAAAAGAAAACTGTACTGTGGTATCTCTTACCTTATTAAAATAATTTACCTACAGCTAGTCTTTGGAACTAGGCGGGGAAAGAAAGGGGTTGTGACATTTAACTCAGATAAAAGTCTCTCCCTGCCTTCAGCCGAATTCACCCTGCAAACTGAAGATGCAGGGTCCTGAGATGACTGACACATCGCCTTAGCTGCAATAGCATCGCCAGAAGAGGGCATTATTGGCAGCAACTCCAGTGTGTAATTTCCCAGAAGAGCTATACGTTCAAGCTCTAAGTATTCTTAAGTGTGTATCTTACTATAAGGTTGTTGTTAAAATTATTTGTTTGGGGTTTTTGTCATTTGCACTGTTTTTACTACTTTATAGAAACACCTTGATGTACTAAAAATGCTTTCTTTTTTTTTTTCTTATTAATTTCTATGCAAAGATATTTTCTAAGTTCAGTTCTTCCTAAACTTTCTTTCTTCCTGACTTCCTGTTAAACTTCTTCCTTCAAAATAATGATGATATTTCATTGGCTGTTTAATTTAATTCCTTTATTTTTATTAGTGATTGCACAGAACAATTCCCCTGCCAGTCATTACTTTCTTTTATCTGACACTACTGAGATCAACAATAATAAAGACATACATCAAATACATTTTATAATGGCAATTGATGTCATATAGGGCAATCCAATGCATAGGGTTAAAAGATCTCTTTTTATGTCCAAGGACTGTGGCACTCAAATTATTATCTCTGGTCTCTTTTGTTGTAAAGCCTTAATATTTTGTTAAAAATAAAAACTGTAGCTGTATCATCAACCTCCAGTGTAAAAACATGCACAAAGTATCTTTGCAATTGGCCTGGAAGGGCTAGGACTTTCTTCTTGCATTTTTCCTAATTTTAAAGAAAATCTAATAATGAAACAAAGTACTTGAAATGCTGTAGGGGGAAAAAAGAATCACATGTTGTCCTGCCTGGAAGCACAAATTTTATAAATAGACACTATAGCAAACATCAAAGAAATTTCTGTGCAAAGAAACCAACAGATCATGTATATTTTACATTGCCCATTTATTCCAAACTGTGTTAACCACACACTGCCAGTTAACTCTAAATGTGCAAACCACAAGTAAGTCTCTTCATCCTGGGTATCTGGAAAATTGTTCGTGTCATCCTCACTTTTTTTCTCCTGTGTAAGTCAAACTTAGCTGTGTCTTTCTTCCCTTGATTTTTCTCCTGTGTACTTCACCACAAAGTGAGAGGCACAGAGTGACCCAGTACTTTTGTCTCCTTGTGTGCCTGGGGCAGGTCCTTGGTAAACATTTCAGCCAGCAAGATCTGTGACCATTACCAGCAAATCTGCTCTGATTTTGTGTCCCCAGAAGCCTTATCTCTCCCTTAGTATGGACTCTGCTCTGCACCAAAGAGCTGAATGTACAGGAAGCGCCTCTTAAAAATGGACTGGGCCACTACAAACCTTCACACCATAAGGTTTTGAAGTAAGATATATCAAGGCTGTTGAATTGTTGTGTGGGACATCTTTTTAACATTTGTAAAATGATTAGTAAAATAAGACTTCTCTCTTGCTTTTGGCTACCAGCATCCAAGTGAATGAAAATAATAATAATAATAATTAAAAAAATACAGATAAAGACAATTGACCCTCTTAACAGTTTACTGCTGCTAGTAATGAGGTACTGTTCTTAGGGGCAGAGTCTTAAAGAACTACTTATGTGAAGTGAAAAAGAAATTTAAGAAAGGAAAAACAAAATTACAAAAAAGGTGATTAAAGAATCAGCCTAGAATATTAACCCCAGATTTTCACCAAACTTCCACATGACAGAAGCTCAAGAACATTTCACAGTTACAGACACAGAAAAAACATCTGCTAACAATAGTACTAATAATACTGTTTCTCATTACTAGCCACATTATAAAACAGATTTCTTTGATAGCAAAACCATATTATTAATATCTTCTGTGTCACTTGTATCAGTATTAAATAAGCAAGTTTCAATGTAGTTAATACAAGTGATCTTGTATCTCAGTTACATGTATCTTATCTGGGAGAAGGTATTTTAACAGAGATGTATTCTTTAATGAAGTCTGGGCTTTAGTTTATCAGACATTCAAAAGGAGTGGTGCCTCTTCCCTCTCACTCTCTTTCTTCCTCATTTTCCTCTGGAAGGTACCTATCTTATACTAACCAGCCCTAAGCATGTTTACTGTAACTGTCCAACAGAGGTAAATACCTGTGCTGATTCATTAAAATTCTTGTTCAGATCTGATCAAAACCTGGATGTCAAATCTGCGGTCTGCCCATGCAAGCTTCCCCATGCCAGCCTTTTTCAGACCTGCCAAGTTACCAGGCCTCTGGCTATTAACAATTTTATTCAGAGGTTTCAGCAGAAAAATGGACAAGTGAGAAGCAAGAATGGAAAATCCTGTTTAAATCATCTACTCTATTTCCATGTCACTGCTGGAAACTTTGCTAAATTTACAGACTTTGCTGTCATCAGTGCTAAAAGAGGTTTCTGTGTACAGCTTTTGCTGCATCAGATCCATGCAGCAAGCTGTTAAAAAAGATGGGGTAGATGGGTGTGATTTTGACCTTTCCAGAATGAGTTATGCCTCTCTGGATATAGAAAGACCTAAACCAGAGTTTGTGCACACTGGTGTGAGTATTTCCATCAACTCCACTGAACCTTGGGGCAGCCCTGAGGGGAAGAGAAACAAGAATGACGGCTTGTGTTTGTCCCCATCAACAACCTTCCATACTTACATACCCAGAGTGAAGTAAGACTGTATAGAACTGGCCTTGGACTGTTCTTTTGTGGGCAGAGGGAAAAGATGTTGCTCTGCTGATGTTTTGAACCATCTAGGCACAAGATATTCCCCAAAACTAAAAAACTAAAACTGGATAATGTAGCACAATGATGCCTCTCAACACCTTTCCCTTCAGAGATCATTTGATTAAGCATGACGTGTAACACCTAAAGCACGGAGCATTTGTTTCAGAGCTGGGTGTACCTATGACACAAGGAAAATTGGCAGAGGGCATGTCTGGCTCTAAGACATGGTCAGAAGCCTGCAAGTGAAATATTGCCTTCCTGTGCCAAGCACAACTCAGTGTTTCTGTGGTCCCCCTTTCTGATACTGAAAATGAAAGATGGGAGAAAACAAAGCAAAAAATGTGGTTTTGTGCAACTGTAAATCTGATTCAGAGAAGCTCTCCTTTGGCTCAGCCACCAATCAGCCTTTCTTGGACTTCTATACTTACGGAAAGGCTGAAGGGCATGTTGGCCACATGCTCCTTTTAACCAAGACCTCCCTCCTTACATATCAGTCCAGAAGCAGCCTATATGCCAGACCCTGTGATGGCACTACTCAGAAGGGAGCACAGCACAGAGAACATGCCTGAGAGCCCGTTACCAGGCACTACTTGGTCCAGTTACACTGGAGAGGTCAGATTTGTGATCTGACAAATTGTGCAACTGCAAATGTAACTCTTACCTGCCCCCAAAATTTTCATTATTGGGCTCATGCACTGCAATACCATGCTAAATTTTTTGGAAGGGTTTCTTTTTTTGGCACTGAAAAACATGTTTCAATCATGTTGATTTCCCTTTGTTGCTCCACCTAAAAAGGCATGTCCAGGACGTATTTATTTTCAAGTAAAGAGGCAGCTTTCATAGTCTCTTTCATCTTTTAATGAGACACAAAAAATATACTACTTTAAATCAACAGCACTGAATCCAATTAAAATATATGAAAAATGATATCTAGTTTACTGTCAGACTTTGCAGATGTCTTGCATCTTACAGACAAAAAACCCTATACACTTGTTTGTCAAAGAAAAATAATTAAAATATTAACTTTTTCCTAGTTTGTTATTTAAAAGAATCATGTTTTTTAATTGTTAGCATATATTCATATCGTCCTCATTTCTGTCAGCAAAATAGTTCTAAACAACCCCATTTTAGCAAGCAAATTTATTACAGTTATAAATAAAGTGATTATTTCAGCAGCTGTAAAATGTTCAAATATACACAACTACTCCTCCAGTAAAAGTTCTAAACATATCACTTCATACATTCCATACCATGAGCAGTAGTAGTCCAGGACTGGAGAAGCTACTGTTCCTCAAACCAGCTTTAATGAACCCAAAAACTACACTTAGTCACACATAAGTCACACTAATAAAACTCCATTCAGTACTACCTTAAGTAGTCATATAGCAAGAAATTCTTAAATGAGGAAAATGGACACCAGAAGTTTGCTTCTTGATGCAAGCAAGTACCCCTCTGATTCATCCTTCCACAAGAAATCCTGTCATCCCTAACACATTAAAAATCGTTTAAAAAAATAAATTAAACTTTCCTGTAATAAGCATATAATTTTGAATCTATATTGTGTTTTGTTGGTTTTGTTTTGTTTAGTTTTGTTTTCCCAGTCAGAAGCACTGTAAAGGTTTTATTTAGTCTACCTTTATTTCAGCATAACAAGGAATATCTGATTTCAGACCTCCCCTCTCTTCTATCCTGAAAATAGGATCAGATCTCTGAAGGCTGAGAGAAAAAAAATCACAAGTACTGCTGCAGTCATTGTGAATTTTGTCTCTGACTTCAGAGAGGCCAAGATTTCTCTCTCAATAGTCCCTTGTTTATAGATCACAGTATCACCTTAGGCCTTTTGGCCATAAGATTGCACTGGAAACTTTTGTTTAGGTTTCTGCCCTTTCTTCTCTCCTAGCCCTGCTTCATGCTCTTCTTTTAATGTGAGTTTAGAAGAGTGGAGGAGCAGAGTCTGTCACTAAGGACAGGGCTTGGAGGTTCAGAGAAAAGGGCATTACCCTTTACCACAAACACATCTGTGGTCATTAAATTTAGCGGGGTTCAAGTAAGTCTGTCAGGAGACGCTCAGTTCAGCCTTCCTCAGATTTTCTCTACTAGAAAAAATTCTTACAGATCCCTCAGCTGCCAGTTCCAGATATCCTATAAAACTGAAGCTGAACACACGCCTGTGCTACCATCCAGACACCACTGACTGATGCCTGTAACTCCTTGCCAAAACATAGGAACAGGAGCGTGCAAACAAATCATTGCAGCAACTATGCATTTAAAATTTAGCCTGTTTTCCACTAACAAGCAGAAATAACATACCATCCCACTTCCATCCAGGAGCTAGTAATACTGCCAGCTAAACTTCCTAAGAATTCTTTTCAACCATGAACCACAGAATGCTGAAATCAATAGGAGCTTTTCCTGATCCAAACACCCTTTCGCAAGGGACAACTGCAACCAGTTCTCACACCTAGAACAAGGTTCCTTCATTTATGAAATGCCCATAACTAGCAAAGATGTTTTCATTCCTACCTTCCCTGGCAAAGTCCCAGGTGCAAGCAGCAACAAGCACAGGAAGCCTGATACATAATCTGCCAAACCTGACTCCAGCATTCTTTGCTCCTCACATGACAGATCAGATACTTGGTCAAAACATCTCTGACAAAGCTGTTGTCCTTCCAATATAGTCTGATTTTTTTTGGGAAAACCTTGCTCTATTTGTTACTACCTCTTCTATTTGCCCTGCATAGCCTCAAGACATTTATTGTATTAATCACCTCTATTTCCTTCATTTCCATGCAACATTGTCATTTTTAAGTACAGAAAACTTGGCATAGACAGTCACTTTCTCAGAACAAAGCATGATCCTTTTTTTCTATTAAAATTAAGCATTCTGTGTCCAGTTTTCTTCGAAATTTGGCCTTGATAAATCTAAGGCAAAAAAAATTAAGAACCATCCAGTGATCCATCATTTCAGTGATTCTGAAATTATTGAACCTGAAGTGAAAGCAGGTTTGTACTGTTTGAGTGTGTCAGTATGGACATTCTGCCTAGTTCAAACTGTCCTATTTACCTGTATCCTCTTCTAAAGAAACAAGGTGCAGAGTTGCATATTCTCATTTGAATTTGAAAGTACCATACATGATGTTTTGTTTTCCACTCTTCTGTCCTCATATCTCCAAGGTCCAGGTCTGACTCAACACAGTTCATTAACCTGGTCAAGAGAAGGCCTGGACTGTAGTTCCAACTTTTTATTGTCCTTAGGAAATCACTTTACCTCTGCCCCTCTGCTTCCAGTCTCACTTCCTACTTGCAAATACAGACAAGATCATAACTTTCACTCTGTGTTTGCCCAGTGCATCCAAATGGGGGTGTTGGTGGAGAAAATAAAACAGCTGTTATACAGTCTCAATAAATTATCATAACGCCCCTAATCCATGCAGTGCCGTTAATGCTGGGGGAATATTAAGTAAATCAGAGCTTCATTTATATCAGTGTTCTAATGAGGAGGGAACATTTTCATCTTTCTCATCTAGTTTGCATACATGAAATGTAAAAAAATCAAAAAGTGTAGCTATACTGTCATTGCAGTGTGGAAAATTCAGTCAGGAAAATTCATTATGTTCTTTTCTAGGGAAAGGAAGTCACTGGTAATATATAACATATCATGAAGAAACACAAACAACCCAGCAAAGCCTCTTGCTCCCTTTTCTCTCCCAAGGGTCAGTGGTTGCTTCACAGGCCATTTCAGCATCTGTTTGTGCTGAAAAAGGTGCGTGTAGCTGTGACCTGGATGAATAATGGTGGCAATGCTTTAACCCCAAATGAGATGCAGCACTGAAGTGTCTGACATGAGGCAGATGCAGTAATGCTGATGCCATCACTGCAGCTCTTGGGGGGTAAAAGGGCTGCTCTTTTCATTATTCAGACAATTCATTAACAATCAAGGTGCAGACCAACAGGTGAACACCTTGCATGGTCACTTTCATGTTGAATTCTTATAAGCAAATTTGGATCATCTGGTGGCTTTCAGCATTGCACAGCCAAGTTGCTTGAATGTGCCAATTTCTGGTATGACTTCAGTATTTCTGCCTGCTGACAGAGGGGTGCTGCTGAGACAAGCATGACTCGAAAGTGAAGGCTAATGAAGATGCTCTGTTTTACAGGATCCTTTCAGCAGTTGTACCAGTTTCATGGGAAGTTTTGTTTCTCCCAGGACAAAAGCTACCGCATTGGCTAATAGAAGGTGGAGTATTACATGATGATGGATGTGTGAAAATGACACGCCAAAACAAAACAGCACACCCCGTTTCTTCCCTAGGGGAGAGAGTGGAAGAACAAACCACACGTGACAATGTCAGTCATGTTGCTTAATGGACTGCTCTGGGACTTTCAGATACTACAGTGATGTGGACAACATAAGAACCTGTTTGGGGCTGCATAGCATAGCAGTAAAATGAAGAAAACTTGAAGGTCATGCTCCAGATTTTTAGAAGAAAGCCTGAAAAAGCATTATGTCAGCTTTTTGGCATGGTAATTTTTTACCTGCATGCTGCCCTAAGAGTAGTCCACTATATGGTCTCAATACAAATCTGTGAAAAATGAAGGGATTTATGAGGAATTAGCCTTGAATTATTTCAAATTGGAAGTAGAAAAAAAGTACAATTATTGCCATAGTGTACCATTTCTATATTTTCTAAATGGCAAATGAAATATCTTTTTGATAATTTTCTCTTTTGGGATCTTAATGATTTTAATACTAGAAAAATAGAATTCAAGAGATAAAATTACAAAATAATCTGGAATTGCTGAAAAAAACCCCTGGTGATTAACATGCATACTTTTCTCCATCAAAATTATTTGAGAATATTTTTTGTATTTCTGTTCTTGTTCCTCATTTAATTTTATCTTGATTAGGAAAACTATTTCTCATCCTATTTGTCTCCAGACTCTCTACTCTTGCGTCTCTGTGATATAATGTTGAAGACTACCATAAAGATGACTACCTGGACTCTAAGGTATTTTAGATATTTTCTATAGCAGAGCAATCCTCCACCACCCTATTTTGATTTGTTAGAGTGAGTGCTGCATTTAAAATTAGCCTGAACACCTAATAATTTGTTTGGATCAGGGTCTAGACAGAAGAGCGCAGAATAAAAAGACTATATACAATCATGTTCCAGATCTTTCACAAACACAAGAAGAGTTACCTAAAATTCACCTCTGCTTTTAATAATGAAACAGGGTACCGGATGTACCAGATTTTTACAGGGATGTTTAAAATTTGAGAAAGTGTTAGCATGAAACAAAAAAACATACAATATCTAACATAAACCCCCAAATGTTTCTGAAGTAGGAAAATCTCAAAAGAAAACTCACCTAAGGTTCAATTCATATGTAAAATCAATGTCAAATTGTTTTATAACAATTTCATATTTTTCTTTCATCCTGTTCTTCTACTTCTCCAAATCAATCCATCATGAGAAATAAGGGGCAAGAATGCAAACTGTCAATGGAAGACAAACACAGTAAATAACAGAATACACACATCCAGATGCCTATTTTTTTTAAAGTCTCTTGAATAAGTGCTTTCAAAGGAAACAGTAAGTTAGAGTTCTTTTAGAATAACATAACATTTCAGTTTCTGGGCACAAAAGGGAGAAGAAAGTGAAGGAAAATCTGGACATTTGCTGCAAAGCATTAACCACATTCCTTCCAATAAAAATTATCAAAAGGAAAATATGTAAAAAACCAAGCTCAGAGATATAACTTGAAATTGTAAAGGCCATTTCTCAAAACACACATTATTTATATAAAATACATTGATGTTATCTACCACCTCAATGGTATTTATAAACCCTTTTTCTCTTTTATTCTGTCATTTTATTTTAGACTCGTGGCTTTTCCCAGTCTTCAGTCCTCCACTAATAGAAAATAAAAATAAAAAAGCCCTCCCAACCTTAGAAATCTGAAAATGCCTATTCAACCACCTTCAGCCTTATATGAACCTTTCTGCAATTTACTGGAAGAATAAAGAGCCAGGCAATCTTTAAAACATCTTAATTGTTCTCTGAGTGTAATAGAACCCTCAGGAGACATGACCCTAAGTTGGCTGTAAATCATATTTGATTCCATGGACTGTGCTATTTCTCCCTGTCTACAGTACACATATGACATGAAAGTAGATTATTAAATCACACACATGCTTATTTTTCAAACAGATCTTATGACTCCCTTCTTTTCTTTCCCCTGTCTTTTCTTTTTCCAGAGAAAGGCAGGAAGTGAATATGAAAATGGCAGGGGAACAAATGGTTTCTTGAAAATTAAAAGGGTGTGAGAAAACAGTAATTAATCTGCCATAGCTCTTACAATTTTTTTTTCTAAGAAGGCCTAGTCAATCAATCTTCTTCCAATCTGTCTACCATTGTCCTTTTACCACCATTATATCATCCATTCGCCCACAAACTCATTTACCAGTTGTCTCCCTTCCTTTCCTGAATTAAAACTCTGCCAACCTGAAATGGTTCAAAATCTCCCTCCAAGTTATGCCAAACAGCTTCTCAGAAACCTCAGGCACACACCTATCCTCTAGGCTGAGAACAACTTCTCTCCTCATTTAACCTTGCTGGAGCTCAGCACCACACCCTTGGCTCTGGGCCAGCACAGGAACCCTCTCTGTCTCCAACCTGGGAACACCAGCACACTGTCCTCTAACACAGATAACCAACCCTCAGGATCAGATGGCTTCCTTTTTAATGAGACAGTCCTTAGTGAATTTAGAAGGATTCATCTGCTGAGCGTCCATGATCCTCTTTGCAATTAGCATTGAAAATAGAATAGTAAAAGAAACAGGAAGAAAGAACTAAAGATCCTAGCTTTTGCCCGGGTGGGGAGCAAAGAAAGCTGCCTTACCAAAGCTCGTATCTCCTCTATCTTATGTTTGTAGCTATAAGGTAAAGTGTGACCTTGCCAGCAGGGTGATCTTTAAAGGGATGAATAAGCTTCAAGCCTGAAAATATTGGCCTGTTATAAAAATATAATAACAAAGTAATAGCTGTGACTTAGTTTAGCAAATCTACAGTAATCATCTGCCCCTCTTCTACTCTGCACACATTGCACATACTCTGTCCACAGCAGTAGTTTAAATGGTATTGTGAGGCAGCAACCAACCAGAGTGAGAACAATCAA
This sequence comes from Cettia cetti, assembly GCA_013401135.1. NCBI lineage: Eukaryota > Metazoa > Chordata > Aves > Passeriformes > Sylviidae > Cettia > Cettia cetti. The sequence goes on along the minus strand of VZUI01065324.1, from coordinate 23,429 downwards.
CCAGCCCCAATCAAAAAAATTGTGTTTATAAAGCTGTATGCAAGTAGGCTTATGGACAAAAACCCCATGGGGTTAAATTCATGTGTGTGTTATTGTGTTAGAAACATTTTCTAGGAAACTGAATTGGAATTATATGGTGAAAATCTCGGGCACCAATTACAATATAGGAAATAATATTTAAATGTAAGGAGCAGTTTTTCTACCTTTAGAGTGATCAAACACTGGAACCAGTTACCCAGAGGGGTGGCATACTCTCCATCTTTGGAGCTATTCAAGCCCTCAAATGGACATGGTTCTGGGATACCTGTTCTAGTCAATGCAGCCCTGAGATGAAGTTTGGTCTATCTGGTCTCTAAAGATCCTTGCCAACCTCAGCCACTGTTATCTTTGGTTCTGTGGAAGACCTTTGTGCTCTAGTACCTTCTCAGGGGCAAATGCTTCTGCCATGAGGTCAGACCATAGGACTATGTATTTGCACTCTGTCTTCCACTGTTAGTGTGGTGGTCAGAGGCAACCAGCGTAAGACAAAACAGAGGTTTCTTTAAAGATCCTTTATACTGTGTGCTGAAAGGGCAGATGGAGGTTGAAGGAGACAGGGAAATGCAAAGGTGCACATGAACTGCAATGGTGCAGAGTACTGTTGGCTCCTGAGCATTACCAGTCATGCCTGGTTTTGAGATCTGCACTACAGCATGGAGGAAAGCTGTGATTCCACCTGTTCGGTGCACAGCTGAAGCAGCAATGCACTGCAGCATGTTGAGCAGGTAACAGCATCCTGAGGCTGACCATCTCCTAAGGTGCCTTGCTCTCTCTGCAGCTCCAAAGTGAATCTAAGGCAAAAGAACTCAGTCCCTAAGACAGCTGCCTTATTGAAGAGCTGAAGGCACTTAAGTCCAACGTGGGCTGGTAGGTGTCACAAATCCGCCTAAGGCCACACCACACCAGTTCAAGGCTACTTTAATACTGCAAGTCTGGCCTCCCATTTGAGGAGAATAGTGTTTCCATTACAGACTCACAAACCAGGTGGGCTATATAACATTAAAAACCTTTTCTGCAAGGAAAGCAGAAGGGTGGGAGATGCAAAAGAAGTACTTAAAAAAGTATAAAGCACCCACCAGGGTTTCCTTAGCAAAGATTACATGCCAGAGATTCAGTCAACACTCAGAACAACTATGGAACAGTAAGTCTTCAGTTCCCTTGAGAGCTCAGTTTAACCTGTTACCACTTTAATATTAGAATTAAATGAAGAAAATCAGGAAACCAACTCAGATTTGACCTCAGGGTATTCTGCTCAATGAGCCCAGCATAGCCCAAAGGCACATAAACTAATGAAAATTATTAACCCACTAGCTGCTGTCTTAACATATGCTAGGTACAAAACAAACATCCTGCAGTTTCAAGGTAGTTTCTTTTGGTCCTAGGAAACATGTTATGTATCTCACTTCCCGGGAAGACAATACAGTTCTGTGACATGAGGTTACAGTACAGATGGAGTACTAGTTGATTGCATAATGGTCTGGTGTTGGAGAATTCAAACGTGAGCTGTCTCTATAGATTGGAAATGCCTGTCTTGCACCATTTCCAGGTTTGTTGTCACTCATAATATTTGAGAGAATGCTTCATGAACCAATAATGCATCTGTGCTGAAAATGTTCCTCAGGAGCTGTCAACCATCCTATTAGCACACTCACTGACACTGGCCACAGTCTTAAAATAAAAAATAGTCACATTGAAGGATGTACTTGTCATTTTTCAATATTAAAATAATAAATAAATGATGGCATGTTTTCTGTTAAAAAATTAAAATGCAACTGTATCTACCTGAACTCGCTTTGTAGACACACATTAATTCATTTAGATATAACATCTGAAAATCTCTGAACATATGAGTAACGTGTAGCTCTTAGTGAGTTATAATAGTCTATATTTTCAGTTGCTAATGACCATCAAAAGCACTGTAAATACATATTTTGTATGAAACTTAAAAACAGGTGGATTTCTTCCTCTTAAATTTAAGCTTGTTTTTACCTTGTCATTTATTCTTCAGAATATGGAATTCTGAGATGTCCAAGAAACATTATTCTGCTTCTTATCAAGCAAAATGCAGCATATAAATGCAGCCATTTTAAGGAATGCAACTTGATGATTTTCCAGAGTCTGCACTATGGTCTGTGTGCCTTTCTTGGTGCCGTGTTACCTCAAGAATTATCTAAAAAACTACCATTTAATTGTCTTTAATAGTAAGCCACTGGAAACAGAACAGACTTCCAGTTTTAGGATGACGCTTTTGTGACCAATCTCTGAGGAAAAGATGGGAACAAGCGATTTTTGTTTCCTGACCTGATCAGTCCTACCCTTGCTATTCTTTGCCCACTATTCCAAAAGTGCCATTCCCTCATGGAGAGTCATGCTCAGTGTGGGAAAAGCTTAATTTAATCAAGTTTATGTTCAGCAAGTTAAAAGCTTTGGGGAAACAGACTGAAGCTAGGTAGGAAATTATTTTTCATTCCTGAATATTCCTATTATATTAGTAATTGTTTTCTAAATAAAAATTAGTAATGTGAAGCCATTGCAAAGTGATAATTTTCTGGGTTGTCTACCCTGTGTGAATCACAGGAGGTAATTCTTTGATTACATTTCTCAAGCTTTGGGGGTACACTGAAGTATGTAGGCTTCAGGAATTCACAGGCAGACTGAAGATATTTTTGGCCATGAAGAATGCTGGAAGGAAACAAGTGCATTTAGGTAAGACCAGGCAGAAGGGGAACACAATACATTTGTTCTGTTCCTTAACTCAGTATATCTTTTTTTCCTAGTTTAAATCAATCACAAGGCATTGTGAATTATAGGGCTTATTCCACCTAAAGCATCTGGAAACACTAGCTGCCAGACTGTCCTTTTCCTGGGCTTCAGCAGCAGCAATGGCAGCAGCATCCTTGCTGATAATTAGACCAGAGATTGGAAAGAAGTAGGCAGCTCCTTTTGCAGCAGTGGAAATGGGGCTTGAACTTTTGGACAAACTCCCCAAATCCAGCAAACTTCAATCAGATGGGGTGCAGAAATAGGTCATGTGCTTGTGGTTTACAAACCTCCTTCCTGGGAGCCTTTCAGACTACATCATCATTAGGGATAGCATGGGCCCAGCTGACTATGCATCAGCTATGATCTTGGACAGAGCATAATGGTCTTAGTCTTGTGACTCACAATTGATGCAGCTCTGGATTTCAGTGGTGATTTTGCAGCCCTGACTCCAGATGAATACTGAAAATAATAATTATTTTTTGCTAAAAAAAAAATCAAGGGAAAAAAAGGAATTTATTCTAAGTGCTTTGTTTTAGAAATAAAAAATATTCAGTTAATCTTGATGTAAAATAATTCTGTTATTATTATTATTATTATTATTATTATTATTATTATTATTATTATTATTAGCACACATTAAGGGAAGCTACAATTTTTCTCTTTGAAAATATGAAACATTATTAACTTAAAATTATTTTTCCAAAATATTTTCAAGTCAAATTGTTTATTAAAATTTCTTTTGCAAAAGCAAAAATTATTGGCTAAAATATGTAATTAAAAAGTTAACAATCAGTGTTTATCATCTCAAAATATAGAATTTTAATGGATTCAATGACAAGGCAGTTTTTTCTTCTGCTATTCATAGACCTACTCTGACGTACAGCAGACACAGGGAGGTCCTGAGATCATGGATTACTAAGGCCTCTAAGAATTTAAAGTAAAACATTCAACCTGACTGGAGTATTGTGATTTGGCAAGTATCTACTTTTTCCAGTGGTACTGCTGACACCTAGCCTAGACTGAGCTTGAGCTAAATCTGTTCATGAGCACAGGTCTCATTCAGGACCTGCAACAGTGAAGAGATAATGATGCTATTGTAGGTATTAAGCATTTTTACATGGACCAAATGCTCCTCTGACTGTAGCAGGTATTCAAATGTATCCTTTAAATAATATCTTTTCTCCCAGTGCTCTCAAACTACAGATGTAAACTACAGATGTTGTACCACTGAGATGAAACTCCTTTTTCAGCTTTGGAGAGCTTACGAAATGTTTCATGAAATGTTATTTCCATCTTTAACAGAGGTGTTGTTGTAAGGCCTTCTCTATATTTCAACATTTAAGAATTGATGTGATGCCACTGGCATTAAAAGGAGCAGTTATGACCTATTCCCAGCTCACTAAACACTCCATTGAAAATTCCAAATAGTTACAGATGACCCACAGCTCCCCTCAGTCCTTACCTTCCTTGATCCTGAGAAATGGTGGAAACTGAAACTCCTGTCACACTAGCCTTTTCCAATGCCTCTTTATATTAAGAGAGGTCATATGGGGTCACTGGTCTTTGATCTACTGTATTTCTTCATTCTTATTTTAAACTACCCAACCTTTCTCACATTCCCACAACTCATGACAATGAAAGCAGTAGTTGTCTGCTCCATTTTCTAACTAATAACTTCTGTTCAGAGTGGGAGGGAAAACCAGCTTTATTTTAAAGGCAGGATTTTCTGTTGGAGAACCTAGCACTAACTGCTTTATGTTGTACTCTCGTCTTACCTCTTACTCCAGGAACACCTACAGACCACCTCTGTTTCTTCTTTGCCTGTTTCTATCCCTCTTCATTTCTGTGCAAGAGCAAGAAGCAGAGCTTTGCTACCTTTGTGATTATTAGCAGCCCTGGGTTCATACTGATTGGTCCCAGTGGCACAGGGTTAATGAGTTAAGTGTGCTTATTCAATTAAGCCACCTCTTTGTTTTAGCTCACATAAATTTTAACCTGATCGCTTCAAAATTACCTTTGGCACTATTCAGTAATAGAATAAATTGAATAAATTGAATCAAAAGAAAAATGAAAGCCTTCTTAGTTCTTAAGTATGTGTGTACTTGATTTGCCCTTAGTAAAAATAAATGGATAGAAAGCTTAGTAGAGGTTTTCTGATTCTGAGTTGATCTACAGTTTACATCATGGAACACAGGCAAACTGGAATTGTTTTGGGTTCTGGCTTAATGTTTAGAAGAATTTGGCAGGCTTACAAATTTTAGGTTGCTTTCAGTCAGAGTTGCTCAGTTATCTATTTTCCTCAAAATGCCCTTGGACTATACCTTACTTACAGCAACTACTACAGTGCATTAGCTTGAACAGAGGATGAATGAGCTATTTCACTGGAACACCTTTTTCTAACATAGCTGCAGAAAATAGCAATTTACTTTCCTTAAAGTTGCATTTTTGGGACTGTAAATTAGTAGTGAATGTCACACTGCAATGTGGAAGACCAACTGATGGCTACAGTTAAGGCACAGCAGAACATCAGGGTTTTTTTCATCTGTAAATAAGATGTTGAAAGAAAAGCCACTGGATCCCAGTCCGTAGTTTCCTGCAGTGACTCTTTGGCATACAAAAAATGTATTTGATTTCAAATGCTGATTATCATTGAGAAGTATCACATTTGAACCTCTCTGATTAAATGGAGGACTTTCATAATGGCATTACTAATTACATTTGTATACACACTGACTGCCCTTAAAAATACCCTCTTAAGGTAAGATTCACCTCATCTAACATAATCATTTAAAAATTAGGCACCTAGTCTAAGCCAATTATCTCAGCTGCCTCTGTTTTCAGTGAAGAGAGACAGACACCTCCAGAGCATGATTCATTCCACTAATCTTACAAGGGGATGAATCTCTTGGTAGTTTGCTCCACTTATACTATGATGTCACCAAACACAATCAAGTGAAATTACTTCTGCCCTGTGTACAAATGAGAAGCTGGATAAACATTGAAAAAAATCAAACAAAAACTAAAAAAAACACAGAAAAACCACTAAATAAATCAAAAAATCTTTCTAATGCCATATGAAATGGGGTGTTATGAAAATTAATGTAATGCTATTCATTTGTTTTGTTTTCTTCACATAACAAGTATATTGTCCTTAAAAATGGTGACATTTTGATTATATCTGGTGGTGTACAGAATACCCTGACCTGAACAAAATGAAGTTTTGTTACTATGCAACTTTTGGCAGGCAAGCAATTTCAATCTCCCTGCATCCGAATGATTCGAATCCATTCTCTTGGGAATGATTGCTACCAAGATTCCTATTGGACTGCAGTGATTACACCTTTGAAAATATCTGACATATTTTGATGTTTCCTCTAACATTTGTAGCTAAATTTCCAACTGGAGTATACTCATTTTTGTTAGAAACTTCAGGAAACCTTGCTGTTTGGTGACTTGCTGCTACAAGTAATGTCTCATAGAGGGACATTTACCTGATTCACTCCCTATACTGCACATAACCAGCCTTTCTTCTGGATTGTGTTCTTCTTAATCATATGCCTTTAAATCAACTTGTAACTTCCCTTGGGGAACATTCATTAAAAAAATATTTCACAGTAAGTGTTTCATGAAGCAAAAGAGAGCATGTGTGTCCTGTAAAAAAGTAAAATAAAAATATAAATTAAATTAAATCACATTGGGGTCTTGCATAGAATAAATTCAAATTAAAATATCCATAGAGATCAATTACTTATTTGGCAGTTTAATCTGGTCCAGGATCCAGAACTGATTGCTGAACTATCTCCTAGAAATGTGATCTTCAAACTTCATCTTATTCACACAGAGACCTTGGCAGCACAAACAGGCAGTACATCACTCCAGCTGTATCTCTGCTGCATTGGCCTCTGGTTCTGAATTACAGCATCTATCACATTCTGGCTTTTGCTTGCCAAGCTTTTAAAGGTGTGCTCTTGCTCACTGTACCTTATGAACAGCTTTCGCTTCCATCATTGGGCCTGCTTTTGAAGTTTACTGATATCAACTTATAAAATATTCTTTCTCTGCATGCCTACCCCTCTGACTACTGTGTAACTGAGACATGCATGCATATCGCAAGTGTCAAGTCCCAGTTTGAAAGTGCTTTGTCTTGCTCATGCAGACTGTGAAAACTTCTGCCCATAAATATCTGAACCTCATATGCTTTTAAATCTAGACACAATATACATCCTTTGGTTAAGATCTATTTATAATTAATAGGGTGACATGGACTGGCAGATTCTTCACTGGAAAGACTATAGACATAAACTCTATGTATATATGTATACATATATATCTGGAGACATGCTTTATTCCTCTTTTCATTTTTAATACCATCATATATCATATTTGTTTTTAAATGATGTTTTGCTCTGAATTTTTATTTTATAATATATAGATGAATTTTGCATGTTGACAGGAACTGGCCTCAAAGTCACATTCTCACTCTTTAGCAACCTGATCATGAAGATAACCCGGCAGCTTTCAGTACCCTGTTGCTTTCCCTGTCCCTGTTTTCCCTTTGTGTTTTTTTTTTTTTTCATATTAAGCTGTTTTGGTTTAACCCCAGCCAGCAGTCAAGCCCCAGGCAGCCACTCGCTCAGTCCCCCCGCCAGTGGAACTGGGGAGAGAATCAGAAGGGTAAAAGGTAGAAAACTCATGGGGTGAGATTAAGATAGTTAATATAGAAAGTAAAAGACACACACACAAACAAAACAAAATAAGGCATTAATTCACTGGTTGTTGTGGGCAGGCAAGTGTTCAGCCTCCTCCAGGAGAGCAGGGCCCCATCACACGTGGTGGTTTATTTCAAAGAAAAACATCATCACGCCCAGTGTCCCCCTTCTTTCTTTTTATATACTGAGCACAATGCCATAGTCTGGAACATCCCTTTGGTCAGTTTGGGTCACCTGTCTCAGCTGAGCCTCCTCCCAGCCTCCCATGCAGTCAGAGTCTCCTCAACAGCATGGCTGTAAGGGAAAGTAAAAGCCTTGGCTCTGTGAAAACACTGCTCAGCAATAACAAAAACACCTCTACATTTTCATCACTGTGTTCAGCACAAGTCCAAAACATGGCCCCACCCATACCAGTCAGTAGGAAGCTAACTCTACCACAGACAAAAACAACACATATCTAAAATGTTGAAAATCACTGAAATTAAATCACCATTGAACCTTCAGGATTTTTTTAAAATGTAATTCTTGTGTTACAATTCAGTGATTTATATACATTAGGCATCAAACTTAAACAGGAATAATCGGGAAAAGTTAAGCTCCAAGCCTGAAAGAAAATGCTGTAGACAGTCCACTCTATTCCTGTCCATTGATATACAGCTGTATACCATGAGAGGCTCTGTCACCACCTCTGTGTCTGGGCATATTGTCCTGTCCTCTCTTCTGGGGTTTGTCCCTGGTGTTCCAACTGTGGGAACCACTCAGAGGGACCAAACTTCTTCCTCATTCTCCCTGCAGAGGAAGCATGCAGGAGTACCACAGAATTGGGACTGAAAAGGTCTTAAGACTGTTAGATTTTTTCTTTTAACCAACTGGAGTATAAATCGTTGAGCACACATTTCAGGAAAGGTCTATTTGTGAAATAACCATATAGCTCTAAACAAAACATGACTTTTGAGTGCAAGTGTTGTTTGTCTTTTATTAATAATTGATTGTGTATCCAGAATGGTATTTTTAATGTTAATTTCTGACTTCTTTCAATGTTCAGTGATTATATAAAGAAATTAAAAATCTGTTGCTAGGAATATTTGATAAAAATGTCTTTGGAGCATGCAAGAGACAGAAAATCTACAGAACAGATTCTAAGGTCTATGCAGAAATAGTCAGAAGCCACACCTATAGTTTATGATTCAAACTCTAATCACATCCACAACCCTTTTAAAAGAGAGAGAATGAAGGAAATGAGTTTGGACATTTCAGTGAGACACAAAAAGAAGGACATTTACTATCATTGTCCTCTTTCAGAAGCCCATAGAAAGGCATCTGTGGAAAAATAGGGGATATGAGATCTTAGCAGTTGATCCTTCTCCAGAAAGGAGACAAATGAGGGTGTCTGGATCAATGAAATATTTCATGAAAAAAAAATCTACAAAGCAAGTGGAATAGCAGTCTGCTTGACCATTCAGCTAAAAGTGCATGACTTCATTTAGTAATTCACTAGGTGCAAATAAATTAGGTGTTTAAATTACCCGAGTGTTGAGAAGAAATGTTGACAACAAACATAAAAATACTGGAATCTTACTCTATAGTTATGAAATCACATAGGCTTTGAAATAAAGGAAAAAAATTGAGTCCCAGGAGAATGGAAAATAAAACATATGCAAGCTGATATACACCCAACCTAAGTTTTTGTGGCTCAAATACATAGTGGTACTTCTGGATGATTCATTTGATGGCTGCAGCATTGAGCACTGGAAACAAAGTCTTAGATAATGTTAAAAAAAAAACTTCACCCAATTTTCCCTTCTAATAATCACAGAATCATAAAATGGTTTGAGTTGAAAGGGACCTTAAAGATAATCTAGTTCCAAACTCTCTGCCATGGGCAGGGACACCTTTCATTAGAGATGAAAGTACTTATGTACTTACTATTGTATATTTATATGTTAGATATACCAAGAGGTTCCTGGAAGAGATTAAGTCTGCATTTTAATAACAAGAAAAGAAAAAAAAAAAAAAGAAAAAAGTATTCTTGTCTCACTAAATTCAAATACAAAATGAAAGACAACAGGTAGATACAATGTGAGAGGAAGAGAAGGAAGGTGACAGTGATGATTATTACAGTCAACAATTAACTAGACATTGTTTAGCTTTCTATGCAAAATGTAGTACATCTGGAAGGTTACTAATCACTATCTTTAAATCTGTCTTTAGTTCCTGTATTATAGCAGTGTTCTTTACAGATACTTGCAAAATGATTTTCCCCAGTGGAGAAGCATAAAAACCTTCCTCTTTTGTCTGTATGAAAAAAAAAAAAAAAAAGAAATAATTCATACATTTTGAAATATTAGGGCCTGACAGGGCCAAGCAGATCTTCTAGCCTGACTTCTCATACATCTCAGGCCATCTATTTTCTCTTAATTATCTCTTTATTAATCAAAATAATATATTTGAATTAATGAAGATAGTTGTCCTGCCTTGATGCAGAAAAATTGGTACATGAAGCTTCAAAAGGCACAAAGGTACAAAAGCTTCATCTGCTTTTGCTAATTTGCTATTCTGCCTAACTACCCTGATGTCACTATAGGACATGCAATGAACACACACAGGCAGTTAAGCTGTCAGGGCCAGGAAAAGGCTGGTTTATTTCTTGACCCCGATTTATATAGATTTTGGCAATGACCAGGGATTGGAGGATGCAGGTTGCTTCCTCTCCAACCACACTGGTCAAACTAGAAGTCCATCAAATTTCTCCTCCCAAAGAGAGGAATGCCAACAATAAAACACAGTTGCATAAACAATATTTTGTTTACATGAAAATGCTTGAGAAACTCTATTACAAAAATGTAAACATTCAGAAGGTTAAAAAGAACAGGGCGACACCCTGACTGTTAAATATTTTGATATCTTCCTAGTTTAAGTTTCTCTGACTTCATTTGCCAGTCATTTGTTGCCGTTTTGGTCTACCATTAGATTTAAATGTTAATTGGCAGCTGGAATCACCTCCCAGAAAGGTAATTCAGGGCAGTTCTTAACCAACTTTTAAATAAATAAAGTTTCTCAGCTTAAGCACTTTTCTAATTTTCAGAATAAATTTTTTTTATTTGTTTTTCACTCTCACTCTTTAATCTCTTCCTGAGAAACTAGAGTCCATTTTCAGTATGATGCTGCTTGTTCTAGATGGCAGCACACTTTGCTGTGTTAAATTGCACTTGAATGAACCCACCTTGCTTTGTCCTCTCCTGGTTGTTATGGCAAATGTTGCCACTTTTCTCAACATTAATTATTTTTCACAGAATCACAGAATGTCTGAAGTTGGAAGGGACCTCAAGATCATCTAGTTCCACCTCCATGCTAAAGCAGGTTCTCCTAGAGCAGGTTGCACAGGATCATGTCTAAACAGACTGTGAATATCCCCAGAGAGGCAAGACTCCACAGCCTCTCTGAATCAAATTAAGGTGTTCATGATGGTAGACACACAGTGTGTGCTTTCTGACACTGTGAACTTAAAATGAACTCAACATATCTTGTTTCTTTAGACAACAGTCCATATATTTGAAGCAAAACTGCACAAAACCACAAAGGGATAATGATTATGTGGCTAAACACTCCACAGTTGGCTGGGGGAGATGTCAGAAACTTCTTAGTGAGAGGGGAAGAGCTGAAGCTGAAAACCTCAGAAGCTGATTTTCTCAGATTTTCTATAAATACAACTGCTCTGTACTGTGTTTAAACACTTTGGATTAGTAGCTACAGTTCTCTGAATTCTGCATTTATTTGTGTGAAGAAGGTAGGTGCTGGAAAAGCAGAGAGGTTCAATATAACTGTTTCTGCTGGGTTTTGTACTCTGTACTGAGGTCCTGCCATGAACAGATTCCAGCAGGGAACTAACATTTCAGTATCAAGACTTAGGACCTGATTCAAGTTGCAGTCCAGTCTACTACAGAATGAAATCAGCTGCACTTCACACTTCTGCAATCTCCTCTCATCTGTAGAGATCACAACCTTATCCTCTTTCATTCCTTTTTCGGGGGTTGAGAGGAGGAATAACAGAGCCTTCCAGGCCCTCTATCTATATGTAGCTCGAGCATATATCTCTTGCTTTCCTTGTTTTCCTCTGAACCAGGAGGAAAAGTCTTTCCATTGAAATGCTAATAGAGGAACAAACTGTATAATAAGACTGCATCCCCTTTGGGCCTACATGTAATTTACACATAAAATGAAATTGCACATGGCCTTGTTTCATAGCATATTTGTTTAATTATCTTTCTTAAAAGCCTTTTTCAATTAATTTTCAATATTTAAAAAAGGAATAAAAATGCCAATTTATCTGTGTACCTGATAATTAAGTACAGTTTGGGGAATAATTACATTATCTAATAGCAGAAATTTGTCCAGCTTTAATGACTGGCATTTTTCAACAGTTTTGCTTGCTTTCTTGGTCTACAACTGCTCTAATTCAAAAGAAGTCAACATTCTCATGTGTCAGTCAGTCCTCACTCACCACATCAGACACTGAGCAGTTGACCAAAACAGCTCTGCCTTTGTTGAAAATGACACAGGAAAGAACAGACAGATGCAGTCTCGAATCTCTCCAAGAGGGCCATTTGTACAGTTCTATTATATACCAGTAAAAGTATAACCAACAGAACTAAGAAAGTATTAAGTTTTCTGTCACCTCTCACTGACTTTGAGAAACCCCAGTCTGACATATTGTGCTGAATTCTGGTAATCTTTTTCCAAAAACACTGGAACATCCTTGTTCAATATCAGTGGGAGCAGATGTGGAAGAGAGATATTCAATAGATAATCACATGGCAGTGCACTGAGAAGAAAAAAAAAAAAAAGTTTAGCATAGTCCAGAAAGTACCAAGAAAGATAGAAAATACATGCATCTGGGATTAGTACCAAAGATGAAAATCTCTAAAGCACTGAGGTCCAAACAGTAACTTTTGTGCCAAAACTAGCCTGCTGATTTTTCCATTGATGAGGTAAGGAACAGCTCCACGTGGAAAATGTCCTGCCTGGACATCCATTTCCCTCCTTCTCCATATGAATAGCCCAAAATTGGCCATTACAGCCTGGTACAGCCTGTGAAAGGGCTGAGGAGGCATGGAGGCATCCTCCTGCAGGCAAAGCGCTTGACTCTGCATGGTCCCAACTGCTACTGTTACACCAGGTCACTACAAAAGTGGAGGCCCCTGTTCTGAATTCAGCTTATTCATCCATGAGGGCTGGAGCAATCCGATTTGAACTAAAGGGATATATAAAATGGAATGAACAAAAGCAGCAGCCAGGGGTTTCAAGGTAAATAAATGTTGGCTGGACATAGCCAGCTTTGGCTACTGTTGCATACTGTGGGACAGAGCAAGACCCACTGGTTCATCAAGAACCCAGAGTGTTCATTGAAGTCCCTGAGAAGCAGTCTAATTGTAAAACAAGCTCCACACAGCTGTGGGCTCCTCTGCCACAGAAGGAGCCGGAACTTTCTCATATGGGCCAGATAATAACAAAGATCTATTCTATCCCTATAAATGGAACTGCTTCTCTACTTGTTACCTACAGAGCAATTATGGTCGTGTGTGGGAACCACTTGGTCATTTAAAAGATTTACTAAACAGCAGACAGACAGTTCCACCTTACTTCATTTAAGGAGAAGATTTTCTACCTCTATGAGCCATGATGTGATGTTCTGTTTCTGCAGCTGAGCTAGAGGCAGTAAGATGGAAAACAGTCATGCCAGGAATTTCACCAATCCCAGGGTTGAATGGGGGTTGATTTGTGCAACCGGAATGGTAGGGAAAAAAAAGAAGAAAGTATTAATGAAAATTCTTTTCAGTCAGTTTTTCTAATGCCATTATTACTAGCTGCCAAATTTAGTTTCTGTTGCTGAATCATGTTAGGAATGCAAGGGAACAATAGGGTTTCAGGTCAAGTACTTGCCAGCTGCCTGACAAGGTGAAGATCAGGTTTTATTCAAACAGCAAACATCTTAAGGCAAAGCTTGGTTTCTCAGCTAGTGCACTCCACTCCCCAACAATACAATGCTTCTCTAGGCCTGCAGCCCTGGTAAAAGAAATAGTAGCAAAAAAATTGCCAAAAACTTAAGAAACAAGCTTACCAGCCTTATTTAAACATTTCTTTGCACTTTCTCCTGCTTCTGTCTGCTCTTGGTTTATATCACTTCACCTTGGAGTTAATCAGGCTGGTGCTGACAATTAGACTTGTTCACACTTTCTTTTCAGAAGGCTTGTTCTCCAATTAGGCTGCCTGGCCCCTTCCATGAAGCCAGAAGGTAATGTGACTGTTCCCTGTATTTAGTCCCAACAGCATCTGCAAGGACACCTGGCAGTTAAGGGTAGAGCTTTTAATCCCTGAACAGTCAAGGCAAACTGGCCAACAAACCAGCTCCCTTTATAATTAAAAATATTAATACTTTAAAAAATCCATATTTGTGCATGCATGGTTTGGGGTGTTTCTACTGTTTTGCTTTTTTTTTTTAAGTTGTTTTAAAGGGAATTAATGTTCCAGCTAAGCACCTTGTAGAAGCAACAAAAGTGCCTGTTCAAAGTCTGTTATAGAAAATGCTTGGTATTCAGTGAATGTTAAATACCTAAGAAGCTTAGGCATCTAATTACAAATTTACCTACTTACATATGTGGAAAATTTAGCTTGGAATGTTTTCTGTGCAACTAACACTCATAATCTATGACTGAAAGCCTAGTTAAGTTTTTTTTCTTAAAAACAGATAGTCTCTTTTTTTATTACATATAAGGTAGTTAAGTCATGAATCAAAAGTTTCTATTGCACCCAGAAAACTACAAAAATCTGGGAAAAAATCCTTTTTCTCTCCCAAGAACCATCCCTTGGTTTTCAAGGAATGGAATTGTAACTGAGACAAGCAGTAATGACAAAAGGGTGAAATAGATGATTAGCTGTATAGTATGCTGCTTCCCCTTCTGGTCCTGGAATGAAAGGTCTGCATGATTACAGCTGCAGTACAACTGAACCATAATACTGTCTTGTATATGTCATACATGCAATTCCATCACAAATAATTTCCTTCTTTTGCCTTGCATAAGGCCTCACAGACTAAGGCCTTAATTCTGATTATAGCTGTTCTCCATGCAATCAACATTTTATTTAACCTCCCAAGCTTGCACAACTGTTGTCTCTGTGCTGATTGTTCTCTGTTAACTTGATATATAAATTCTGGCTTGCTTCAGCAAAGGACCATAAAGTATTTGATGGTCATGATGTGGACCTGAGAAGTGTTTCATAGCCACTGGGCAGTGCATTTTATTTGGATCAAGGAATATTCACAAGCTGGGGCCATGGCACCAAAACTACTCTAATGGGAATACTGTACATCACACACCTTGATTTTCAGGTCATAACCTGTGTGTTTCTGTTTGGACATACTGACAATGATAGTCGACAGAATGCATGATTGCTGATGACATAAGAGTGTATCTGTAGACCCAGTGGTCATGAGGAGTGACTGCAGTTTTTGTTATAGCACTACACTCCAGTTTGTCAGTGAAATGTGTAGATGTCAAATGATACCTATCAAACACAGAAACATATAACTCTGTTCTTCTGTTAGTATCTGTACTTTCAAATTAACACGATTACTCCTTCTTCCTCTGGTGAAGCTTCTGACTAAGTATTTATAGCCTTATTAAAAATAAAAGGATACCTGAAAAATGCTATAGAAATAAGCATTTGTCAATCAGTCAAAGTTTAGCAATGTTTATTTTATTCCCTATTATATTTCCCTCATGCTCTGCACCTGGGGGCCATTTATTATGAAAGTAATTACAGAAGCTATTGATAATGCTAACATACAAACATCAGCTGCTTTCCATGCTGCTGGAGACTTTGTGGTTCACTCTTATAAAGACCTAATTGAAGAACACTGCTACGGAAGGCAAAATAGACACTCCTTAGCTTGGTTTGATGAGTTGAAGCTGCAGTGATTCTTTTGTGGAATACTAACAATAGCAAGAATACAATTTTCAACAAATTAAAATTTAAGAACAGATATTCTACAGTCTCCCAGTGGGTTAGCTCCTACTTAAGTTTGGTTGAAAATGATGTTATAATCTTGACTTTAGTTAAAAGTAAAATATTAATCAGTGTTTCATCTCTTACAGTTAAGCAATGTCAAATGTTCCTCTAAATGAACCTGGCTTCATTATCTCCAAAAAAATTTTAATTTCCTCCAAAGCTGCCTCCACACCACTAATTCAACTTTTTTCTGTAGCAATTGAAACACTGCTGACAGGTTTCAGTGCACATTGTGTACAACTTTTGATTTTGATAATACACAATTAATAGAGTATAGAGAAAAATAAGCATATATTCCCTGGTATCAAAAAAACTGCATGCTCCTTTTCGGACAGTCATTCCTATCCAACTCCACTGCAGAGAGGACAGCGCAGAAAACTAGTGCACACAGAAATGATGGAATTGTGGAAGAATACAGCATAATGCAGAGAATATCAAGGGTATTGTAGAAGTTGAAAGCAAGGGAAAAAACCCTTAGGTATGGATATGTGGAAAAAAGTATTCTGTAAAGCTGGTCAAAGATGTCATGCTTAAATGTCTTTTTCCTAAGACAATGGTGTTTTTGACAGAACAACAATTTTTTGTGAGAAATTTTGTCATTTGGAGGAACATTTTACATTGATGATATATTTCAACAGAACAAAATACAAAAATTTTGATAGATGAAATTTTGAGCAATTTTTTTCCCCTGGCAGGCAGTTTTAAGAAGACTTCATAGTTCTTGGGTCCTTGTTAAAGGAATAAAGAACTATTCACTTCAAAATAAGTTTTACAGCATTAGAATGAAAGCAGGAAGAGGAAGGGTGCTAAAAAGACAAAAAGAACAGGAAAGGAAAGGAAGAAAAATATGAAAAAAAGAAGTAGCATGGAATTTGTCTGGGAGAATTTTAATGGACAGGAAAATGATCAGTGTCAATAGCAAGAAGTCAAGAAAAGCAAATATATGGAAATAAATGGTGCAAAAACATATGGGCAAACTCTCATCTTTCTTATGCTTCCTGGTAAAGATAGTAGAAGACTTGGTTTTGACATTTTAGGTCTGCCAAGAAACTCTTAGTGTTTGAACTAATTCATTCATTGGTTTGTGTCATTTTGTGCTTTTCTTAATGGAGCCATCTTTGAAATCAATAGAAAGAGTTAATGCCTGCATATCAAATGGCAAGAAAGCAGGTGCCATTCTATCTGTAGGGCTTAGTTACAGCTGGGGTGCAGTGTATGCCCACCCCAGCTGTGCCTCATGTGGTTTTATGATGCCCTTCAAAACTGTGGACTGCATTGCAAGACAAAGTACAGGAAGAAAATTGCAGAACCATTGCAAACCTAGGGGAAAATCCTAGGGCTTTTGGCTGGATTTTTTTTTTTTTTTTTTTTTTTTTTACTTACAAGTTGTTACTGTATGCCCCAACTTCTCCAACTTCACCATGTTTTGCCCCATCATCTTTATGGTGCTTTATGGACACACTTCTGTGCCTTTTCCTTTTGTTTTGCATTAGAACCCCATTGCTGTAACTCATGCCCCTTTCAGCTCTCCCTTCTCTGTGGCAGCTCTCCTTTGCTACCCCAGTTCTGATCGCACCTTTGTGCTTTTTGGCAGCATTCAGAAGCTTCTCAAAGCCAGAGTTCAAAGGAAATCCCAGAGAAGAAAGACTACATTTGCCAGCTTAAGCCCAGTTTTTAGCTCCTATCAGGATTTATTTTATAATATCAATGTGATACAGCAACACAATCCTTTCCGTAGTCTCCCGAATAAACCATCTCAGAGGAGTTTAAAGGTAAAAGCCTATACCCAGTGTTTACAGGTAGTCCTGTAGGAGACATTTTTGTGCTCTAAAAAACAGGAAAAAATGTTAACAGCCATAACAAAATGTCTAAAGTGAAAGAGGAGACTAAGCATTTCACCTAGTTGGAAACTTTTCCTGTACACAGCAGCAAAACACGGACTACAACACAAGGGAGGAGCCACTGTAATTGCCTTTTGCTGTGATCTCTAGATTTTTGATTGAAAGGATCATGTCTGGGGTTCTATGCTCGTTCTTTTCTCATAAGCTCTCAGTACTTAGAAGTCTTTTCTTCCACTCTTAATTTGCCTGGAGCAAGGCTTTTATCTAGACTTTTAGCCAAGAGGCACCTGCTGAAATATTCATTGGTAGAAATTGTGCCATGGGTGTTTTTCCCCATTTGTCCAGTTCTATGTCATTAAAATAAGGTTGAATGCAATGAAAATAGGATTTGACACAGAAGAATGGCATTCTCTCAAAAACTTTATATAATAGACAATTAACCCTTTTCAGTGCAAGAATTGAAATACTCAAGACTGCTGAATAGTATCCTTCCTCAATGGCCCTTTAGCACCACATCAAAGTGGAATTGAATATTATGACTTCTCTTGGTGGAAGATTCAAATTTTAATCTGCAATCTTTTGTACGGATGATTTAAAAATTTTGATGTATTATTTTTATACTGATCTCTACCTAAACATGATGATCACTTGAGGAAATGCAAAATCCATGTGTCTTTAAAATCTTATAGTGTGTATCTAAAATCCATTCTTCTTTCCTTCCTGCCTTCTCATAATACTCATGTGGTCACAAGAAGTGATTCAAAAGACATTTTTTGTTTGGAATTTGGTCCAGGAATGAAAATAGAAGCATTCAAAAATTTCAAAGATTAAAAATTAAATTGAATCGAAGAGAATCCCAGATACACACAATTAAGCCTGAAATAGTTTTGACCTTATACAAAGCTGGCCTCAAAGCTCATCTGTTAGCCTTGCTTTGAGCGTGGGTCAGGTGAACTCTGTGTGAACTCTGTAGGTTCCTTCTGATCAAAATCGTTCTGTGATTCTATTTTATTATTGTAATGGAAGCAGATACTGAGTGTGCAGAGAGGAGTAATTTTTTAAAAAACAGAGTTTAAATTTAATCAGTTAGCAACAGCAGGCAGTAAAACAAAAGTCTCCAGTATGATATTATTTCACCCTGTGTTTAAGGGGCTAATCCTAGGCCTGATCTGAGAGTCTTCCCAAGAATGTAAATCCAATTACATATAAGACATTTCCTTGTAGACATACTGGAAATTTCTTCGCATTTACTTGCATGGTTCCTGTCAGATTTTGTTATCTGATAACACAGACATAATACTTTAGCAATCTTTCTCTTCTCTAAAGATCTTAAAGAACATGACTAGCAGTCAGAAATTAAAACATGTATAACTTTTAAAATGGGGAAATATTTTGTTTTTGCAAGTGTATCATTTTAAAAACAGACACAAAGAAATCAAGCCATTTTCTCAAGATTTTGTAATGAATATGAAGGGCAATTATGCTTGTGCATTTAAATGATATAACATAGGGCTTTCAGCCTGTGGGCAACAAAGGCTAGAACAGTTTCATATGACAGTATGAGAAAAGACTTTTTCTGCAGGACCTCGTATCCCATTGCTGTGCTGTCCATGTATCACCAAATTCTGCTCTCAGCTATCTTAATGTATACCTGCAAATGCTTTACTAAAGTGAATGGCTGTGATTCCAGTTTTACAGCAACATCATTGGCAGTAGATTTTGGCCTTTGGCTGCTTTTTTTCAGACTTTTCTCAGTGCGTAGTAGCATACGTGCTATTTCAAAAGAAAAAGTCATAATGTTGCCATGATAGAAGTACAAGTGCAGCTGAGGGTGTTAGACCGCAGTTCTTGATTAGATCAAAATTGCTTAAGACAAGACTGACTGCTTCATTGACTTAACACAGCTGTAGGATCTGAAAGATTCTGATGGAAACAGCAGCAGTGGTCACCACAACCTCCTTAAAAACCAGCCTCTTGCACATCCCCCCCCAAAAAAAAAAAAAAAAAAAAAAAAAAAAAAAAGCAAAGAATGAACTACAAGAAACTGCAGTAAATGAGAAGCAGAGTTTTAATGGATAAATGTAAAAATATTTTTCTAAAGCAAAGCAAATACCCTGATAACTACTTAACAGCACTGAACAACAGTCAGAAAATTACAATCTAATAAAAAGGCAGTTGGCATAATTGGTAAATGGGCTTTCTCTGCTACTCCACTGTACTTCGTCCAACCTCATATCTTAGCAAAAGAATAAGCTTCAGTTAACCCTTGGACTGGATGGATTAGGAGTTAAATACTGCAATTCTGATTATGATAAATAAAAAGGTATGGAGAATAGCAATAAAGTACTTTGCATCCCAAGAGTATGAAAACATTTAAAGTTTATGGATCTGGCAAAGGAAAGAATGATCATGATTACAGCTGGATTGCATTTCGGTATTTAAATTGTGATCTTTGATTCAACACAGTCATTTTTTCTAACTGAAAAAGCAAATGCATTCCAACTTATTTCTGTTTTAATTCACTTATTAACCAATTCAGCAGTAACTTTTCCAAATATGTTCCAAATATTCAGCATGAATTTGCTGGTTTTGGTCAATTCTCCTACCAGTGGATGTGCAGATTTTCAAGAATGAATTAATTTAGAACTCTAAGTGAATATTTGAGGAGCTGTTCTGCAATAGCCTCCACCCATATTAGAGATGCAGATCCCTTTTGGGCAGTTGCAGAAATCCCATGTGTTGTATGGAAGAAAAAAGAAATCTTTTCCTGCCCCTGTACCTCAGTTTCCAAAACGGCCTCTTGGGAGCATACAGTGAATACATATATGGGTCCATATCACACAACCTTTCTGACACTTTCATCTCCTTCTTTCCATCCTGTACTGAGAAATTCACCTGAGAAAAAGCTACTTTTTGATTGTTTCCACTGTCCTCTACTTTTTTGTCCAAACAATGGCAAACAACAAGTGGTAGAAAGGAGAAAAGTTGTTACAATACTGGTTTTTACTATCCCTGTTACAATAGTCTCTAAAGACCAATTAGGTAAAACACACACTATTACTACTGGTGAATTTTTTGACAAAATATTCACTATTACACCCCAAATATAAGTACATATCACAATGGCTTAAAATCCACCAAATAATTTTGGTCTTGAAACTGAAGACCAGAAATGACCTTTGGCAGACTATTTCCAGTGATTTCATTTAGGTTGAAGAAGTTTCTACTAAATTGTTAACACATCTCTTTGCAGACAGATCTTAAATATTGAAAAAAAAAATTATAAAAAATTGCATTAAATTGAATTTAATTGCTCAATGACATTCAATCAGTTCTTTTTCTGATATGGATTAAATCTTGCATTCATAGTTCTCTCAGGTTTGTTATTTGCAAGAACTAGTGATTCCCTGTGACAGATACAGCTCTTTCTTCCTGCTCACTGATGTCTTTAAGGAAGACAGAATGTAGGATCAGTACAATATTTACATTTACCTCTGAAATTAGAAATAAGCTATTATGGATATGGGAATTCCACATGAGCAGACAGAAGTACAACAAAATCATTACATGCCCTTTCTTTTACAGAAAGACATTGGGACAAAAGAAAAAACCCAAAAGATAAACCCTGACAAATAAATAAACAAACCCAAGAAAACTCCTGGGAAAAAAACAAACAAACAAACCAACACCAGAAAAACAGGATAAGAGGGTAATATTAGTTAGTGTCTGGCTTTGAGGTTCCATCAGAATCTGAATATAAAAGCAGAAAAACAGCATACTTGAAAACTCTCTAAGATCACACAGTATTTAGGTGATTTCTTGGCATGCTTGTGTTCTTCTAAAACTTATATCATAGGGAGTGAGGACATCTCTAGTCTTTACTAAGAGTTATTTGTGGAAAACCTGGGCATGATTCTGTTTTACTAAACAGGTACTGACAGTGTACGGTCTTCCCTTTCATTAAATTGAACTGGACTAAAAACCTCTGCAATATTAAGATCAAGTTCATGGAGAAAAAAATATCACATAGAGTTATTCTGCTGTCACCATTCTCTTTTCCAGGGATGGAAAAACCTGTGAAAATGCTTTTGTTATAGAGAAGTGGCCACAGAAAATTGCAAATATTTCCCTATATGACAGATATTAGAATATTACAAATGTTTCTCTAATTCCTTCTCCTAAAAGTCTCTGTGGAATTTGTTTTACTCATTTCAATTCACAGATAGTACATCCCTAAAGTAGCAAAGATATATCCAACTTTTTTTTTTTTTTTTTTGTATTTAAATATGTAGCTGAAAACTCTAATCGCAATTTAATTTGACTAAATACTTACATACTTTATGGTTAATCATCTAGATCTTTTACAAGGTTCCTTGCCTTTGGAATTAGTAATCTCAAATGGTACTATATATGAGCCTTGTCTAACATGACATATATTGAAACAGACTGTGGAACGTTTGCTTAGAGATGAGATCCTTGCTACAGTTTTAGTGAACCAAAGCTAAGAGGAAAATTATTCAATTATAGTAAATTTACAGTAGCTTCATATTTGATAAAAGTGGTTCTTCTATCATCAGAGCATCATACTGAAAACCCTTGAGCAGTAAAATAGCTCTATAAATGCTGAGGATGTTTTAGCCACTTATTAAGAAAATTCATCTGTCCTGATTTTTTTATGAACACTTGGCTTTTTGTACAACAATGCCTATGAAGATAGTTTTGGTTAGTGTATTGATGGTCCAATTTACTTTGGATAGCAGTGCACTGGAGAGAGTGTTGTTAGTGGAAACAGTTGGGTAGAATTAACCTAGGGGCTGTCAGTGCTCTGAGTGGCACCTGTAGAAGCATCTGATGCAAAGAATTCAGTTCTCTTCTTTCAGTATAATATTAAGAAGTCTGTGGGGGAGGTTGGAAGGGTTTCAGTCTGGATTTCTTCCACAGCGTATGCCTCAGATTACTGTAATTTGTCCCAGTCTGTTCTATGTCTCCCCCATAGGTCTGATCAAGCGAGATAAGATGCTGATAGTGATGTCAACCAAAATAAAGTTTTGTGGAGCAGACAGTACAGGCTCTTGAATTTGAGAATACTCAAGTTAACAGGAAGACACTGAAAGTCCCTTTATTAAAAATCAGTGTATTGTCATTCTCCTGAAGCCATTATTAAGCTCAAATTCAAGAGCTGATTTAACTCTTGATTTATACTCTTGTATTAATACAAGAATAGAATAAGAGATTTCAGTATCTTTCAGCTTACCAATTTGTTCTGTAATCAGCAATCCAGATGCTTACTTTCCAAAATGGAGGATGTCATCGTGTACAGTCTCAATGGTGATGTGGTTATAACACATATATCCCAGAAAACCTTGTAAGGAGTAACTACAGCTGCTGGTGACAAAGCTGTGAACATAAATTCCTTCTAAGGATCATGTCCCAAGTCACTTGTAGTTTTCACTCCAGAAATTAAGTAAGGTCTATGAATTGCCAGGAAAATATAACATCTTCTCTTTGGCTCAGATGAAACTATTTATTTACCAGTACAATTTCCTGCTCATTCTCAGACCATGTAGAACTGGGGAGACAGATTGTGGGGACACAGATAGAGACGGTGCTGAAGATGATCTTGCCCCCAATATATTGCAGCTGTGTTATTTACCAAATAAGGGAACAACCTTGTCCCCACAGCTATGGGTGATAAGAGTGATTTAGCTGGAAGGGAGTCAGCTGGAATCTGTAGGTTGTGCTGTGAGGAGGAGGGGACCGGAGGTCATGCAAGGGACAGAAAGGGTAAGTTGTCATATGAGGCACAGAAGGGGTGTCCTAGGGTGACTTTATGATGTTTGTATCCCCAATCGTCGATTCTGTTTGTGCTGTATATTGAGTTTCTGTATCTTTAAGACTGATTCTGAGAGTGAACCAGGGAGAGAAGACGCGCGGAGTTTGTTTGAGAAACAACCTGACTCCCACACATTCTTTCGTCTGTACTCCTGTTTTTGGAGGCACGGACAGTGGT
>VZUI01065321.1:0-20664 GCA_013401135.1 Cettia cetti | reverse complement strand
CACGGACAGGGGGTGCCCGAGGGTAGGAGCTCACCCAGCACGGGCAGGAGCTCACCCAGCATGGACAGGAGCTCACCCAGCACGGACAGGGGGTGCCCGAGGGCAGGAGCTCACCCAGCACGGGCAGGAGCTCACCCAGCACGGACAGGGGGTGCCCGAGGGCAGGAGCTCACCCAGCACGGACAGGGGGTGCCCGAGGGCAGGAGCTCACCCAGCATGGGCAGGAGCTCACCCAGCACGGGCAGGAGCTCACCCAGCACGGGCAGGAGCTCACCCAGCACGGGCAGGGGGTGCCCGAGGGCAGGAGCTCACCCAGCACGGACAGGTAGGCGCCGGCAGTCACGGCGGGCACGCTGCTGCTGCGCAGCACAGCCTCGCACTGGTAGAAGCCGCTGTCGCTCAGCGTGGGGTGCAGGATGGTCAGCCGGCGGCTGTAGTCGCTGATCCCGCTGGACACGGGCACCCCGTCCTTCTTCCAGATGATGTGCAGCTTGATCAGTGGCCTGGGGGGGCCAGGGGGGTGTCAAGAGCCAGCTCCAGCTTCCCTGGAGGATCCCAGCTCCCTCCATCCCACAGGACTCAGGTGGGAAGGGAAGGGACCTCCCTCCATGGCACAGGTTCCAGGAGCGTGGTGGGAACGGATTTAGGGGCACCCAGCCCCGGGGCTGGGCGATGCCAACAGGGAGATTCCCCACCCCCAGCCCAGGCCCCACCCCACGGCTCACCTGGCGTTGGCCACACACTCCATGGTCACCTCCGAGGTCCCGGCCACCACGCTGGTGTTCCTGGGTGGGACAATGATGGTGGGTGCGATGGGATCAGCCGGGCCACCCACGTCTGGGGAGAAGGAGGCCAGAGGGACAGCCATGAGCACCCCCTGCCCACCCTGGGGTGTCCCCAGAGAGGGCACCCAAACCCCCGGCTGCTCGGCTTGGAGGAGACAAAGGTGACAGGGAGCTGATGCCACCTTCCCAGGTGTCCCTAAGCTCTGTCCCTCCTGTGGGAGCCCCGGCACAGGGCCACCAGGCTGGTGGCAGCAAGGAGGAGGGAGCGGGGAGTCCATAAAGCAAAATGATGGCAACAATAAAAAACCCTCATGTAGGCGCTGTAAAATCGCGATCGGCTCGGAAGCTGCTGATAGAGCTGAATCCATAAACAGGAGCTCCGGGATGTTTATGGCACACCAGGATGCCAGACAGGGAAAACAGATTGATGGGATGGGAGACAGGGATGACCCGTCCTGACCCTGGGCAGCAGCAGGAGGGGAGATGGGGGAGAGCAGGGCTGATGTCACTTCAGGGCGTGTCCCATGGGGTGGGCTGTCACCCCAAATGGCCTGGGGGACCCTTGAAGTCGTGGAGGGACGAAGGCACAGGGGTGTCCCCCAGGCAGGGGCTGCTCCGGAGCACCAGGGGCTGACAGGGGGACATGGACAGGGGTGGGGAGGGTGTCCGTGGGGTGACACTGCACCCCCATCCCACAGTGCAGCAGGAGCTGTGCCTGTGACACGCCAGCGCCTGCAGCACGGCCACGGGCACCTAAATAAATTCTGAGGCAGCTGAGCTGTTCAGCCAGCAGAAGGCAGAGCCTCTGAAGAGATTTACTGCAAATGGAATTTGGGGGTGAGGGATTTGGGGGAGGGAGCCGTGTCCCCACACTCACTGGCCACGGTCAGGGTGATGGGCTGGCTCGTCTTGTTGTCCCCGTTCTTGTCGTTCACGGCCTGCACGTAGTACCGGCCCCCGTCCGGGGCCACCGTGGACAGGATGACCAGGGTGTTCTCCAGCGTGATGGCTCTGCCGAGGAGAGCAGAGGGCACAGGGGGTGAGCCCATCGAGCTGGGACCCCCACTACCCACCCAGCACCCTCACCTGCCTGGGGGCACCCACACCGGCACCCCCAGCCTCCAACCCTGGGATAGGGGGACCAAGCCCTGCACCCCTCTGTCCAGGCAGAGCCCATGGGATGGTGCAGATTCCTAGGATTTCTCCTCTTTTTTTTTTCATTTTTTACTTAATGGAGCAATCTAATCTGCCGGAAACATAAAATGCTGTGGGGAATATGTTTTTTTTTTACCATTAAATATGAGATAAAGGAGTTTTATCTCTTCAATCCCGCTTTGCAAATCGAAAGGAGACCAGTTCAATTCCTGCATAATGGGGGTTACAAATTCAATTCCTGCAGGCTGTGGCTGCCAGGGCTCCGGCAGCACCTGGATCTGCCACAGCTCCGTGGGGACACCTGGCACACGGGTGTGTGCCGTGCTTGGCTCTGTCCCACCCTCCCCCCTCCCGCCTTCCTCCCTCTTGTTTTCATTTTCTGTTAAGAAATCCCTTTCTCTGGTGACAAACACAGCCATTAGTCACCCGGCGCGTCCCCGGGTTTCAGCCCGCCGCGCTCGAGCTGTTGGTTAAACACCCCCAGAGAGGGGAACGAGGGGAAATGCGGCCCCCGGGGGGGCTCCAGGGGGATTCCAGGGGGATCCTGCGGGGCTCACATGCGGCTGCTGGGGGAGATCTTCCGTCCCTCGCGGAACCAGGTGACCTGCGGCTGCGGGAAGCTGGCGATGCGCGGCGCTCGGATGACGGCCGCCTCCCCGTGGGACACGCTCTGCTGCGCCTCGCCGTCCTCGAAGCTGCCCATGTCTGCAGGACGGGCGGAGAACCGTGACAGCGGCCGGGGAGCAGCCCAGGGACCCAGCCCCGCGTCTGGCTGGGCAGCAGGACGGGGTCTGTGGGGTGGGATCCCCGGGGGATGATGCAGGGGGGCTGCTTCTGGTCCCCCCTCGGCTGGGGTGGCTCAGGGTGTGGGATGTGGGAGTCTCTCAGATCCCACCGCTGCTCCTGGGGATCCATCCCTGCAGCACCTGGAGCCCCATCACCCCTGTGCTGGGCCAGGGACCCCTGTGCTGGGCCAGGGACCCCTGTGCTGGGTGTCCCCATCACCCCTGTGCTGGGCCAGGGACCCCTGGCTGAGTGTCCCCCATCACCCCTGTGCTGGGCCAGGGACCCCTGTGCTGGGTGTCCCCCATCACCCCTGTGCTGGGTCAGGGACCCCTGGCTGAGGGTCCCCCAGCACAGACAGGCTGCAGCACAGCAGGGAGGGCCCAGGCCCGGGGCTCCCCAGCTTTTCTCTGCTCCCCAGCCCATGTCCCAGTGCCAGGAGCACCCCAGCACGGCCCTGGCTCCAGGGACAGGTGAGGCACAGCCGCCCCCATCCCACCCCGCCATTCCCAGGCTGGAAGCACACAGCAGCTGTGGGAGGCTGAGGGAAGCGGGGGGCACAGAGGAGGGGAGTGGGACAGGGGATTTTTATTGACTTCCTTAATTGCTGTAATTAAAAACATGTAAAGAATCCTTTTTTAACGACTTTGCCATTATCATTAGTTGTTAGCACAGCTGCCTTATTAATTTCTCATTATCCTCCTGATTTGTCACTGCTCCTCAGGAGGTGTTTAAGGGGATGGGATTGGGGCATCCCGGAGGCAAGGGGTGACAGAGAGGGGACAGAGCCACCATCCCAGGCCTCAGCACTCTCATCTCCTCCTTAAATCTCAGGACGGCGTCACCACAGGGATTCTCTGGATGTCCCTGCCAGTGTCACCCCAGGGATGCCTCAATGTCCCTGCCAGTGTCACCCCGGGGATTCTCTGGGTGTCCCTGCCAGTGTCACCCCAGGGATGCCCCAATGTCCCTGCCAGTGTCACCCCAGGGATGCCCCAATGTCCCTGCCAGTGTCACCTCAAGGATTCTCTGGATGTCCCTGCCAGTGTCACCCCAGGGATGCCCCGATGTCCCTGCCAGTGTCACCCCGAGGATTCTCTGGATGTCCCTGCCAGTGTCACCCCGGGGATGCTGCAGGCTCGCACGTGCTGGCCATGAGTGCCACCAGCAGCAGAGCTGTCCCCGGGTGTCCCCGCGCGGTCCCCGCGGGGCAGGACGGTCACTTACAGGCCACCTGCACCTCGGTCTGGCGCTGCAGCAGGGCTCCCATGCGGTTGCGGACGATGCAGCGGTAGAAGCCGGCGTGGGTGCGGTCCAGCGAGGTGATCATGTACCTGTGGGAGGGGCATCAGCACTGAGGGGACATCCGTGTCACTGTCACCGCCCCCCGGGCAGGCTGCAGGTCCTGCACACGCTCCCGATCTACTGCACCCGTGCCAGGAGCTCCTCTTCCTCCCTGCTGCTGGAGGTGCCTGCACTACGCGTGTGTGCGTGGCCATGCGGGCCGGGGGGACACCCCAGTGTCCCTCACTGCCACACAGGGACTCGCGGCCACCCACACTGGAGTCACTTCCACCGGCACGAGCCTGTGACTGTCACCCCCCGGTGCAGGGGCTGGATGTGACCATCTCCAGGAGCTGGGCCCCGCTGTGCCGAGCCCTGCCCCAGCCCCGCAGCGACGCCGCCTCTGCGGGTGTCACCCAGCCCGGAGCTGAGTCCGGGACCGCTCCCGTGAATCCCGCCCGAACTCCCTTATCACCCCCACGCCTGCTCTTATCAGCCGCCAGCGCCAGCAGCCGTGAGGAGGTAAAGGAAATCACCTCGACCACCCCCCGAGCATCCCCAAGGCGGACCCTGCTGCCACCAGCCCCCCGCGGCTGTCCCCACCCTGGAGCTCCCGTTCCATCCCGGAGCCTCCGGGGGCCCGGGCAGGCGCTGCAGCGTCGCCGTCCCCGGCGGGGAGCGCTGCGAGATAAAGCAGAGAGGGAATAAATAAAGCAAGCTCAGCCCTCCTAGCCCAAAATCTAATCTTGCGTTAAAACCCGCCGCGGGCTCTTTCGGCAGAGCTTTGTTTGTTCTTCTGAGAACTGAGCGTAAATTAAACTTTCATAAGAGCTGAGGAGTGAGCGCGTTCCCCGGGCCGGGAGCTCAGGGGGCCCCGCGCCCACCTCCCCGCGCGGCAGAGGGTGACAGGGGACACCGGTGTGTCCCGGTGGCACCGCGGGGCCGGGGCGGGCACGGCGGGACTGGCACCAACCCCGCGGTGCCACCCACCCAGCCGCCCACCCGTGCCGGGGTCACCCGTCCCCGCGGGAGGAGGGAGGGTGCCCTTTGGGAACGAGTCCTTGAGTGTCACGGCTGATATTTAAAAATGCTCCCCAGAGGCTTTAAATAAGATATTTCAATTCCACGGAGCTGTCAGGAGCGGCTGCAGACGCCAGGAATAATGGGCCCGCTCTCCTTGCCGTGTCCTCGTTAATAAATCACACCGTGACTCCCCGGCACGCCGGCCCAGGACGGATGGACGGACGGACAGGCGGCAGCAGAGGGACACGTGTGACCCCGAACGGACCCCGTCCTCGCTGCCCTGTCCCCTCCTCGTTCCAGCACGGGTCAAGGCAAAGCCACCAGCACCAAGGGACACGGAGCGGGTCACAATTACAGCCCTGGCAGCAGCGTGTCCCCACGGGCAGGACAGCTCCGTGGGCACGGGCAGCCTTGTCCCCAGCCCAGGACACTCCAGCAGATCCAATTAAGGGCTCCTGGTCCCCACACACGGGAGCTGGAGGAGTTATTGAGGCAGCAGCGCTTGCACACACACCTCAGCAGCTGAAAATAGCCCGGAGAAAGGAAATCAATTCCCGGCGCAGCCCAGCCCGCAGTCATCAACCAAACCAGCACAGACTTTGTTCTCTCCCGCTCGCCTTCCACCGAGGCTTTCATCCAAGACCGCTCGGGTTCCATTTCCTTCCCCCATCTCGCCTGGCTGGAAGGGGACGGGGATTCATTTCACCCCCAATGTCACCCTCCTGTCACCCCCGGCAGGGGCTGCGCTGCAGGCAGGAGGGATGGAGGTCACCCCACGTATCCCCACCCAGTTTGTGCCACAGCCTCACGGCCAGGACTCCCAGGGCCGTTGTTCCAGGCAAGAAAGCAGCTCCCGCGGCTGGGGCCGGTCCGGTGCGCGGCTGGGGCCGGTCCCGGTGCCCCGGCTGCGTGGCTTTGTCCGTCCCTCCCCGCTCCTGCCGGGACGGAGGTGAAGCTGGCCCAGCTCCCGGCACGGCCCTCGCTGCTGACTCCGCTCTTGCAGGGCTTTGTTTGGCTTCTCTGTGCAGACGGGGTTGACGGGGCACGGTCCGTGGGGAAAAGCCCTTCCAGAGCGAGCGCTGACCCGCGCTGCTCCGCCAGGAAGCGGCAGCGTCGCGCTCAGCCGCGGGGTCAGAGGGCAGCAGCCCCGTGCCGGGGCACCCGCGCGTTTGCAGCGGCCCCTTTGGCACCGGACGCGCCTGACAGATGGATGGCTGCACGCTGGGAATGACAACCTGTCCATCCGTCCGTCCGTCCGCCCATCCCTGACCCCTCAGCAGGGCAGGGCAGGGCAGGGCAGCGTGCCCAGCTCCTCTCCGTGCCACCCTGGCACGGCACCGCCACTTTCCGCAGGATTGTCCCCGCTGCTCCTCACAGCCGTGCCCCAGCCCCGCTGCTGCCGCGCCTCTGTCATTGTAGGGCTGCTGAGGAGCGTGGGGCTGACGCTGCCGAATTATTCTTAGATTGAGGGGGTGGAGAAGGGCCGGGAAAAGCAGCAGCCAAAGGATTTGATCCATCAAATTGAAAGCCAGAAGAGCGCAGAGATCTGTGAGGTTCTTCCAATGCCGCCCAGTAACAGCAACAGCTGGATCGGATTTGGGACGGAAGCACACTGGCACAGTCCCCTTTGATTAATATCCTGTATAACGACTAATTAATTCTGGAGGGGACGTGTGTTTGAATAGTTACCGTGGGATAATGAAATGTCAAGTGAGCATTAAAACACACTTAGCAGAGGTTTAACGACTCGAAGCATCCGAGCGAGTGTCCCGGCCCCTGCTCGGGGCCAGCGCTCGATGAGGCTGCGCGCCCCCCCGGAGCTCCATCAGCCCCGCTTAACTGGGCGATTGGATCTCAATTAGCTCCCGGTTGGAGCAGCCTCTGTTCGCATCCACGCGGCCGCTGCCTCTCCTCCTGCCCGGAGAGTTTTCCCTCGGCCGTGGGAATCGGGCGGGCGCCGGCAGCCCCGTAAATCGCTGCCTCAATTGGCCCTGCCAGAACAATGAGCCATTTAATAATTAATGCCCGTGTATTAATCAGCCTCTTTCCTGCAGAGCGGGGACGGGGCGAGCCTCGAGCCGTGCTGCGGCATCCGGAGGGCTTTGGTGCATTGCAAGCCACGAGCTTGGCCAGCTCCCAGCTCCGGTGGCAACTCCTGCTCCTGCTCCTGTCCTCTCCTGAGCCCCCCTGAGACCCCAGAAAGGAGATTCTGCCCTTCCAGCTGGTGCCTCCTGCCAGCCCCGACCCTGCTGTGGCTCCCTGGCACCACGGCCCTGTGCCCACGGCTCCTCGTGCCAACATTCGAGTGTCCCCCAAGCTTTCAAGTGTCCCCCCAGTTCCCAACGAGGCACAGAGAGAGGCAGGAGCCTCCCCAGCACGAACATTCCCAGGAAAACCTCCCTCCATGCTCCTCACCAGCACCCTGGGGCTTTGCCACCTGTGGCGATGCCAAAGGTGCCACAGGCCAGGCTGGAGGCACAAGAAGCAGGAACGCCCTGCTGGGCTCCCACCCAGCCCGGGTGCAACCCTGCCAGCGTTCTTCAGCTCCCACTAATTAACTGACTGCATGGTAATTAGCTCCCCAAGGCAGAGGGATGGGCTTCACACCTGGCCTGGCAAAGGGTTGGGCCCACCAGAGCAGGGATGAGCAGCAGCAGCACAGGCTGAGGTTCCAGCAGGAGTCCAGGGATGATCCATCCTGTTTGCCCCGGGTTTGGGATTTTCAGAGGCTCCTTGCTCCGTATTTTACATAATCCGGGGACAAACTCTGGGCATCAAACATTTGGGATTCTCCCTAGGCCATAAAGGTATATCAGAGTCCTGTGTGTGCACCCTGCTCCCCTGGGGAGCACCCCAAAACAGCCCAGTGAGGAGCAGGGGTTGACAGAGCCCCTAATCTGCCCCAAATCTGCCCCAAATCTGCCCCAAATCTGCCCCAAATCTTGGCGAGCCCATGCAGAAAGGCTGCTGGAAGGAGATGGAGATGGATCAGAGGCACCACGTGCTGGAGAACCCACCCAGGGCTGGCATGGGGTGGCACGGGGAGGCTCAGCTGTGCCAGCCCCGCTTGGCTGGCAGCAGCTGGGGCAAAGCCAGCCGGAGTCAGAGATGGGATGACACTTCTCCAAGCTCCAGCAAAGGGGATTTGGGCTCCTGAGAGGAGGCAGGGAATCCTTCAGTAGCTGCTGGACTCCTGCACCAGCTGTGGAGGCCCTGAGGAGAGGCACAAGGGCTGATTTAGGAGCAGGAAGATGCATCCCCACGGATGGGAGTCTGTCCAGAGGTAATCTATGTGTAAGGTAATTTCCAAAGGCAGCAGGACTCGATGCAGCCCTTAATAGGACAATCTCATGTGATGAATTACCAGCCCCAACTAATCTGCATGTTAAATTTCTTGTATGAGAAATAAATATCCTCAATTCACCAGAGAAGCGCCTTCCTTCCGAGGATTTCATTAAAGACATCAAGCTGCCTGATTTGCATGTTATGATTCCTCAAAGCAGCAGCTCTGGAGAGCCCAGCACAGGAGAGAGCCTGCAGGAAAGCAGAGCTGGCCCTGGGCAGCGTGTGGGCACCCAGGGGTGTGGGCACCCAGCCTGCTGCCCCCTCGGTGGGCATCGGGGGGGGGTCACTGTGGGGTCCCCAGGGCGGGAGGCAGCAGGAAAAAGCCCCCTGCACCCCGTGGGAATGGAGGGAGCAGGGCCAGGGGAGGGCAGGTGGCCCGTGATCCCACCCCAGCCCCCAGGGATGTTCCTGGGATCACAGCTCTGTGGGCACACCCGGAGCCAGCTGATCCCTGAGCCCCCGGAGCCCCCAGGGGTGCTCCCGAGGGAGGATGTCACACACACACACAGAGCCAGGCTGCTGCTCAGCCCCTCGGGGTCCCTCATCCTGCTCGGTGCCCTGGGACCCTCCTGAGGGCTGGCAGCTCTGCCAAGCTGGGGTGCTCCACCCCCAGGGATGCTCCGGGGGAACGGCTCCACGGTCACACACCGGGCCAGGCTGGTGCCCAATCTCCCACAGCCCCCAGGGGTGGCTCCGGGGGGGGGCTGGCAGCACAGGCACACAGCCCCAGGCTGCCCCCCAGCCCTTCTGGGGTCCCTCATCACACCCAGCCCCTGGGATGCTCCTCAGGGAGGTTGGCTCCAAATGCTCACAGAGCCAGCCGATCCCCAGGGGTGCTCCCGAGGGATCAGCTCCAGGCCGAGGCACCGCCCTGGCCCTGCCCGGCTCCAGCCCCGGCCCGGCCCGGCCCGCTGCCCACCTGGCCCCCGGCGAACGCCAAGAGCCGCTCCGGTGGCGGCGGAACCGCTGCGGGAAGGAAAGGGCGGTCGCCATGGAAACGCTGCCAAACTGGGAGAGCGGCTCCTTCCCTGGAAACGCGGCGTGAGCTCCTGCGACCACCGGAGAGCACCAAGCGGGGCGGCTCGAGGGGCGCGGGGGGACAGCGAGGCCCTGCCCGCAGCCCCCCAAAACGGGGGGAGTGCACAAGGGCCACTGCGGCCGGAGGGATGCCCTGCTCAGGGGAGGGACTGGGGAGAGGTGAGGATGGTGAGGAGGGAATGCTTGCAGACACAGCCCTGGCCGGGAACCACGAGGTGAAGCCACCAAACCTGGCGGGGAACCGCGAGCTGATGCCACCAAGCCTTGCTGGGAATCGTGAGGCGATGCCACCTGGGCACAGCCCCCCGCAGCACGGTGTCCTCTGCAAAGCCTCCAGCCAGGCTCTGGGGCGTGTCCTGCTGTCCCCACAGCACAGTGTCCTCTGCAAAGCCTCCAGCCAGGCTCTGGGACGTGTCCTGCTGTCCCCACAGCACAGTGTCCGCTCCAAAGCCTCCAGCCAGGCTCTGGGACGTGTCCTGCTGTCCCCACAGCACAGTGTCCTCTGCAAAGCCTCCAGCCAGGCTCTGGGGCGTGTCCTGCTGTCCCCACAGCGGGGGACACACGGCAGCACCGAGCTGGGAGGGGCTGCTGCACCCCAAAGCCCTCACCCACAGCACTGACACACCCAGGGCCATCCCCACGTGGTCAAGAACATCCCTGAGCCTCCCCGGCCATCAGCACCAGCCCTCCCCTCTCCAAGGATTACTCTGTTTCTAAACTCGTTAACTTTTAATTACAACCTTCCCACTGCCTGAGCGGGCTGGCTCGGCGCCACCGACAGCTCTATTAAAATTCAATTTCTGCCCATCATAACTAATTTTGGTCCTTTGCCTCCTCACCAGCAGCCTCCAGTGCCAGGCGAGGCGGCCAAAGCCTCATCCCCACGCTCTGGATCCCCAGGGAGCCACGGGCAGAGCCAAGGGATGCTGGCAGAGCCAGGGGAGCCCAGCAGGGATTGGCACGGCGGCTTCTCTGCTCCGCTGGGCTTGTTTGGGTTTTCCCCACGGGTTGGTTTGGTTGGTTTCTCACTTCCTTCCATAATCCTTTCTGCCTGGATGCTGGAGCTGGGGGCTCCAGGGCAGGGGAGTCACCTTGGAGAAGGGATGCAGGGATGCAGGGATTCAGGGTTGTAGGGATGCAGGGATACAGGGATGCAGGGTTGTAGGGATGCAGGGATGCAGGGATTCAGGGATGCAGGGATTCAGGGTTGCAGGTTTGCAGGGATGCAGGGATACAGGGTTGTAGGGATGCAGGGATGCAGGGATGCAGGGATGTGGAGCTGCCAGACATCCTGGAGCACAGACACCACTGCTGAGCTCTTTCCTACTGAAGGGCCAACTGAAGCACAGATCAAACCCAGGAGAAACTCAGGAGAAGGAGTCAGAATCCCCACTCTGGGTTTGGAGGTGACCCCCAGGCACCCCAACCAACTCCCAGGGCAGAGCTGGGCCCGGATCAGGGTCCTGACTCCTTTCTCCTGCCTGGGAACGAGCTGCATTCCTGGCTGGAGGGAGCCGTGGCAATTGTGGGGCTCTGAACCTCCACACATGACAAGGGACAAGGGGGGTCCCACAGGGCCCCCAGCCCTCAGCCAAGGACTCAGGGCACTGCAGGGCTGCAGCCACCACGGCTCAGGAGGGGACAGTCCCCAGGGTCCCCAGGGAGGGCTCCAGGATCCCTGCACAGCACACAACGTCACCCAGCCGCTCTCTCTGCGTTCCCGGCATCCCGGAGCAGCCCCGCGTTGCCACAGCAACACGAAGCCTTTGGATTCGATGCCTGGAAAGGGGGAACGGCTTGTCTCGACCTGAATTATTGATTAAAACAGAGAGGATGACACACACACACTCAGAGGAGACAGCAAGAGGTGCCTGCCTTGATTTAAAGGCCATCTCTGGGGGGCCGGAGCCGCTCGGTGCCAGGGTCGGCTGGCACAGGGGGCTGGACCTGGGCACTCTCACACTGCCTGCCCGGTCCCTTCCCAGCCTGGCTGTTCCCAGGGCGCCAGGGGCGGGCTGCGATCCGCAGCGCGGCATTGAGGTGTTAATCCGCTTGTGCAAACACCTCGGCCCCGGCGCTGACCTGCCTAAACTCCCCGCCCGCTCTGCAAACAGAGCCGGCAGCTCCCGGGCTGCCGAGCGCTGCAGGGATTGGCAGCGCTGGCAGGGAGCAGCATGACGGGCAGGACTGGCCACGGGTGCTGGGGAAGACTCAGAATGCCAGAGCCACTGAGGCTGGAGAGGACAGACCCCCCAAGGTCATCGTCCCAATGCCCAGCGCAGAGCTCTGAGTGCCACCTCCAGCTTTCCTGGGACCCCTGCAGGGATGGGCACTCCGAGCCTCCCCGGCAGCCCCTTCCAGGCTCACCGGTACTCCAGGGAGAACTTGGTGAGCTCCCGGCTGTTGTGCAGCCACTTGAACTCCAGGGGCCAGCTGCCCTCGGCCATGCAGGTCAGCACCAGCCTGTTCCCCTCCAGGTGCACCTGGCTCCGCACCGGCTCCGTCTTGAAGTACGGGGAGACATCGTCTGTGGAGAGAGGAGGGAGAGGGATCAGGGCCCCCGTCCTGCCATGGATCACCCAGCACTGCTGCCCACGGCAGGGCGTGCAACAAAACCATCTTTAGGGTCCCCCTCCAACCCAAACCATGCCCTGATTCCGTCGGTGTCACCGTCACCCCGTCCCCTGCCCCAGCCAGGCCACCCAGCGCCCCTCCCTGTCCCCTGTCCCCCCCTGAGCCACCCCAGCAGCCCATCCACCAGGGCTCAGCCTGCTGCAGGTTTCTCTAAGCCTCTTCTTTGCTTTATTCCCAGCTCCCTTTGTAGCATCTCCGAGCTTTTAACTCGGGGGGTGAAGGGGCGGAGGGGCTGCGAGCCGAGCGAGGCACAACCACTTACTCCTCTCCTGTTTTATTTGCTAAGTAAAACTATAAATCGAACCACACAGCTCCATTTTCTGCTTAACAAATGGAAGCCCTTTTACTTCAAAGGCACATTCATATTCCCCAGCAGCTTTCAAGTGCACGTTCAATCACAGCTCTGGGTTTTTTCTGTGGGGTAGGGCTTTGCTTTCTTGTCTGCTGGAGCTGAATTCCTGCCGTGGATCCCCGCGCTGTGAGCGGCACTGAGGCAGTGCCCAGCACCCCGGGGTGTGACAGGAGTTTGTGGGAGCTCAGAGGCACCCAGGGACACCCCCAGAGCTGCACTGGGGGTCCCTCTCCTCGGTCCAGGCCCCTGCACTCCCACATGGGAATGCCCAGTGGATTCACACCATCCTGCCTGGCAGAGGGGAGGGCACGGCGGTGCTGGATGCCAGGCGAGTCATTAGGAAGGAGCAGCTTGTGGCTCGTTAATTTAATCTTCCTCCCTGACCTTCAGCAGCGCCGGCTGGAAGGGGCAGCCCTCACTCCTCCCGGTGTCCCTGCCCCAGATCTGGGATGGATCCGGACATTGGGACACCAGGACAAGGCAGCCCAGCGTGTCCTGGGTGGCACAGGGCAGAGCGGTGCCCACTGGCACCTCGGTGCCCTGGCTGTGGGGTTTGGCCCCTGGCCTGGGGAGCTCACGGCAGCCCTGCAGCCCTCAGGGTGCCCCAGGAGTGGGGACACAGGTGTCACAGGCACAGCCCAGGGCAGATCTGTGTCACCTGTGGCCGCACGTGTCCCCGCCACGCCATGGCTCAGCGTGACCTGCAAGGCCGGGGCTTCGCCCACGCCACCCTGGAGGCTCTGGGATTACAGCAGTGCCCAGATGGGGACAGGGCACAGCCAGATGGCAGCTCCGGATCCAAACACCTCCTGCGTGGCACCAGGAAATGAGCCGGGCACCTGCCTGGGGCCCGCTGGCACCTCGCAGCCGCAGGGAGGAGCCAAGCAGGGCTGATCCCCAGGGAATGCTGATCCCTCAGGAGCACCAGGCCGTGCTGCCAGCGTCCAGCTGAGCGCTCCCATGGCACAGTGGCACTGACGCCTGGCGTGCCCAGTGCACCCCCTGCACCCAGCCAGCACCCAGAGTCTGGGAGGCACCTGGGAGGTGTCCTGGAGGTGCTTGGGAAGCGTTTGGGAAGCGTTTGGGAAGCGTTTGGGAAGCAGGGTGCTGCTGGCACACCTTCCCCTGGGCCTGCCTGCCGTTTGCATCCATCCTAATTTGATTTTAAGCAGCTAAGGCTCATCACGCTTTGAAGCGCCCGAGCCATCTGTTCTGCATTAAGGGGTGAAAAACGGCGCAGAGGAGGAGAGGCAGCTCCTAATTCCACAGGGATCCTTCCGTGGTGATCCTCCCCCCAAGGTCACAGCGGCCCCCAGAGAGGAAAACCCACCCCAAGCACGGCAGGGCACGGATGGGGGTCCCCTGTGAGGGGTGGAGGTGGCACTGAGCTCGAGTGGAACCCTCCTCATCCTCCTGGGAGCCCCGTGCCCCTCCAAGGAGCCCAGCCCGGTGCCAGGGGTGGCTGGAGGAGAGGAGGGATCCGGGGGGGAACGTGGCTCCTTGGTTCCGAGGTCTCCAGGAACAGGACCGGGTGTTCCTGCTGTTCCCAGGGGATGCCCCCACCAGCTCTTGGAGGGGAGAAGAGTGGGGGGCCCCAATGGTGAGCAGCGCTGTCCCCCTCGCCCCCAGTCCCTTCTGCAGCCCCCTGGCCTCAGATTCCCTCCTCAGCTGCACCAGCTCTGCTCCCTGGGGACAGCTGCGCTCTCCTGCCATCCCTGCCAGGCCCTGGCACCACCAAATCCAGGTTCCTGGAGCTGTCCCCACGTCCCCACGGAGCCGGCACGGATGGGAGCTGCCATTCCCCCAGCCCCAGGCCCAGGGGGGGCTCCCGGTGGGTGACAGCCACATTCCCCCCCCAAAGGAAGGGTCATTACTGCTCATTCCGCCTCTCCCCCATCTGTTGTGACTGTTTACACTCCACTTGCTAATTAGAGGCTAATTAGTTGGTGCAGAAATTCATCACTTTCCAAGCACAGGCGGCAGCGAGGGGCAGCTCCGGGAACATCTGCACATCTGCCGGCGGCACGGGACACCGCGGGGCTCCCGTGCCACCCCCTGCCACGCCACCCCACGCCAGGCCATGCCAGCGGTGTCCCCTGCAGTGCCACCAAGCCCCTGTGACCCCATCCCGCCCTCAGCGCTGACCCCGGCGGTGACGGAGGGGATTCCAAGGGCCGGCAACAGGGAGGGGGGACAGGGACAGGGACAGTGCCAGCTCTCTCCCCCCCGCCGATGCCAGGCCCTGGCACGGCACTAATCCCTCCTAATGGGATCACAATCTCGGCCCTGCACTTTAGTTACATCGCGGCCGGCGGGGCATTAGATGCGGATGTAGGGCAGGGCTCCCCAAAGAGCCGTAATGGATCCTAATTCCCGGCCCTAATGGGCGAGCTGGGAACTAAGCTCCCCTCTCCCCGGCTTCAAATCCCTCTTGATGGGGAGGGCCGGGGAGTTTTAAGCCCGGAGGAATCCCGGAATGGCTGCCAAGGGCACGGCTCTGCCTGGCAGCTGCTGGCAGGGGGGTGGTGGGGACGGGGGGCGCAGACCCCTCCTTTTCCCTCCCCTCTCAGAGGCGAGATGGGGATGGGGGCAGGAGATCCAGTTCCACCGGATCCAGTTCCACCAGTGGCTCGTGGGACACTCTGGCCCCCTCCTGCCTGGCACCACCATCCGGGGGACAGCAGAGTCCCCATCTCTGCCTGTGCTCAGCACAGTGTCCCCCCCACTGCCCCTTGGGGACAGCAGTGACACCCATGCCCTGCCCAGCTCACCCACTGGAAGGTGAGCAGCCCGTTCCTGCTGATTGCCACCATCCAGCGTGGTGCACCAGGAAACCCCACGGAGCCGACGCCCACGGGACCTGGGGGATGTCCTGAACCCAGCCCACCTTCACCTGCGGGCTCCAGGTGCCCAACAGAGCCCATCCAACACCAGCGACCTGCCTCAGGGAAAGCATCCCCATCCTCTTCCTCCTTCCCAACAACCCTTCCCTGGTCCCACCTAGGGCAGCCCTGGGAAGTGCCCACTGCACTGCCCACACCTCACCTGGGCCACACCCAGGGGACACAGCCACCTCCCTGCTCCCCCCAGAGCTCCCCAGGGCTCCCCCATCCTCCCTGGGGGCACACCACCCCAAAAGGAGGATGGCAGCCTGGGAAGGAGGATGCCAGCGCAGCAGAGAGGATGCCACCCCACCAGGAGTGGTGGCACGGCCACCTGGCACTGGCACCGAGCAGCTCCCACCCCGGCCCCCCCCTCAGCACGGGGAGATGGAGCTAAATCTCCTCGGCATCAGACTCTCGCTGGCTCCGCAGCACGAAGAGATTAAAAAACAATAAAGAGAAAGCGAAACCCTCCGCTATAATTACCAGCCTTTAGCCGCCAGCGGAGGCAGGAGGGAGGGAGGCAAGGAAAAAGGGGGAAAAAGAAACAGAGGAGAAGAAGAAATCCACTAAAATTTTAATAGGAACCACTGCATTTAATTTAACGACACATTTTTTCAATTACCAGAATAATTGTTTTATTCATAAAACGAGTTTCAATAAGAGGGTAATTTTCCTTTGTTTTTATTATTCATTTGTGGAACATATTCGAGGCGCGGTTCCCCGGCGCCGCCGCAGCCGCGCCACGTCTGGGGGGGCTGGGGAGGGGGGAGCGTCACCCACGGCCCCCAAAAACAGCACCCATGGGGACCAGAATGTCCCCGAGCACCCCGGTGGGGTCACAGCCTCAGCTGGGTGCAAGGAGAGTGGCCCCAGGGGACCCATCCTGGCTGTGGGTGACACGGTGGTAACACGGTGGTGACACGGTGGCCCTGGGGACAAGGGAATCCCAGCCAGAGCAGCCACCCCTTGGCTCAGTCCCACTCCAGGCTTGTGGATGCCAGGTGAGGTTGGGAATCCTTGGAATCCATCCAGTGCCACCCCTGCCATGGCAGGACACACCAGAATGTCCCCGAGCACCCCGGTGGGGTCACAGCCTCAGCTGGGTGCAAGGAGAGTGGCCCCGGGGGACCCATCCTGGCTGTGGGTGACACGGTGGTGACACGGTGGTGACACGGTGGCCCTGGGGACAAGTGAATCTCTGCCCGAGCAGCCACCCCTTGGCTCAGTCCCACTCCAGGCTTGGGGATGCCAGGTGAGGTGGGGAAGCATCAATTTTTCAGTGGGTGCTGGTAAAGCCAGCAGGTCCCACGTGTCCCCAGGGGCACGGAGCCACCACCCCGGTGCTCCCGGTGTCCCCAGGGGTGGCCCTGCCGGGGTCCCCGCTGGCAGGTGGCAGGTGGCAGGTGCAGGATTAGTGGCTCTCTCTGCCATCAGTATTCCTGAGACTCCATCCCCTTAATAAAAAGCAAACACGGGATTGAAATGCCGAGCGCTGCCAGCGCCTGGGGAGCTGCAGAGCGTGACCGTGCTGCCAGGAGGGGACCACGGGGACAAGGCTCTGGCTGGGGGTGCCGAGGATGGAGCCAAGAATGAGTCCGTGTGCTTTGGGAACCTTGGCCGAGCCCTGCTCGCCCTCCCCCCTACACCTGGGCAGGTGCAGAGCAGCCTGAGCCACAGCTGCTGCCTCCGAGGGGATCCCGTGGGGTCGGCAGCAGGGCAGGACGGCTCCATCCTCCTCATCCCATCACCACCACAGCCCAAATCACAGAGTCACCGAATCCCACAGAGCTTTGGCTTGGGGAAATCCCTGGAATCCATCCAGTGCCAGCCCTGCCATGGCAGGGACACTGCCACTGTCCCAGGCTGCTCCTGGCCCCAGTGTCCAGCCTGGCCTGGGGCACTGCCAGGGATCCAGGGGCAGCCACAGCTGCTCTGGGAATTCTTTTCCAGGGCCTCACCACCCTCACAAAAAATAATTTCTTCCACGAGATCCATCCCAGCATTGGCCCTCGGTGCTGGCCCCAGCAGAGCTGGCCCTGGAGCAGCCGCAGGGACACCCAGCTGTCCCCTGCTGTCCCCCAGGCCGGGCTGGTGCCACGGGGCAGCCCCGCTGCCCACAGGGAGCAGTGCCAAAGGCACGGGCACAGTCCCACCCCCCTCATCCCCAGGGATCAGCCCGGCTGCCCCGCACACCCTCACCCACAGCGTGTCTTTTGATGTGAGGGGTTTTTGCCCTTTTTACTAAGAAAAAGACTTATAATTGCAGATGTGACCATTAATCCTCCCAACTTACTTTGTTCCCTTCCTTCCCTGCTTTCCCCTCCCTCCCTTCTCTCCCCCACTGAGACCAAGAGCTTTAAAACTCTCCTTCTGGCTATTAATTAAAAGCAACCTCTCCACTGCCGTGAGTGTACTTGCCATAAATTAATAGCAGCCTTCTTAATCAAATCTTATCTCCTCTGCAAGCACCCGGCGCACGGGGCCGGGTTGGTATCCCAGCCTGCCCAGCCGTGAAATGCAATTCCCGATGCTCCGGTGGCCTCGGCAGCTCCGCTCCGTCCCCTCCTCCCCGGCGCCCGGACCTGCGCGGGCCCGAGCCGGCACCGGGGCCGGGAGGGAGGAGAGGGGCCCGGCCACCCGGCGCGGAGGTGGCTCCCGAAGGACACGCTCCATTTCTCAGCCATTTACCGCGTTTATCCGCAGCCCCTGCGGACGCCACTCGCCTTCCTGAATTATTTAGGAGGGGGTCGGTGCTCGGAGGCGGCGAGAGCCGTGGTGGGAAGCCCTCCTGCCGGAGCGGGGGGTGTGGGAAGGCAGCGGGGCCACGGCGCAGCTTTTGGGGTGTCCATTCCCGGCCCGGTGAGCTGGCGGCGCTGCAGTTCCCGCAGAACGCTGCAGAGCACCGTCCCTCCACTCCCCCAGCCGCCCCTGTCCCACCGGGATTTCCTTCTCCCCACAGCCCGGTGTGTGCCGGTTCCCCAATCCCACAGAATTCCCAGACAGCCGCGACAGGGGGGGACGCGGTGCCCTGCAGCTCCTGGGGCTGCTAATTCCAGCTCTCTCCTTTGCCATGTGGAATAAAAACCAGGGCTGGGCATGATTTTCCTCCTTGGCACGGGCGGCCCTGCCCTGCCCCGCTCGGGCTGGGGCCTCCCACAGCCCCACGGCCCAGGAGACACCAAAAAGGAGCTGGGGGGGCTTCATCCGAGGCAGAGCGGCCTGGACAGCCCCCCTCGCTCAGCTCCAATCCCACCGGGATCACGGGGATAAAAATAAACCCACCCCTGTGGGGCGGGGAACCGCTGCCGGCGCTCGGGGATGCGGGAGCAACTCCCAGCGGCCGCATCCCTCCGGCAGAGAGCCCGGAGCCGTGCCAGGGGCTGTGCCCGCCCTGCCCACGGCCAGGGAAGAGCTGGGAGGCTCCAAGGGCTGCCACCGGTGCCCTCCAGCCGCCTGCCACCAGCACGTGCCCCGCCGCGACCTTGCAGCCGGAACACATCCGTCCTTGCCGCGGTGCCTCGCTCGGCGGCCGGGCTGCCCGCAGCTCCGGGAGCGGCTGCTCTGCCCTGGGGAAGGGGCACGGGGGGCTGCTGGCCTGGGCACGCTGTCCCCTGGGCTCAGGGCACGGCTCCTGCCCAGCTGGAGGTGGGCAGCTCATCCCCGTCCAACCCCCTGCTCACCTGTGCAGCTGCTCAAGCAACTCCCTGACACGGGAAAAAGGGGGTTTGGGTCATGGGTAGCTCTGGGGATGTGGGGACACCTCCCATAAAGGGTGCAAGGACGCTGGGTGACCCCAGGAGGGCTGGCAAAGGAGGGGAGCTGGAGCTGGTGTTACCAACCCAGTGAGGAGCCGGGCTGGACGTGGCAGAGCCCGGAGCTCTGGCACTGCTGGCCCGCTCCCTGCGCCTCCCTCCGAGGGGATTTGGGGTTCCCTACATGCCATAAGCCGATTGCAGAGGTGTGGTAACTGGATTAGGGGGAGGCTGAGGGAGATGCAGACCTGGAGGAGCAGCTCAGCGGAGCACGGCTCCCGCCCGTGTGACACGGCAGGATTTGCAGAGCTGCAGCTTAAACTGATTTCCTCCCCTTAAGCCTTTGGAAAGGTGAAGCTGCAGGAGGGGCGTGGGCTCTGCCCCCTCCTCACCCCACAAAAACCCTGCAGGGGTGGGCTGCCAGAGGGGTCATGTCCCCACGGTGACCCCCACAGCCACCCATGGCCTCACACAGGCACTGGGTCACAGCCCACACTGGTGTCCCCACAGCCTGTGACACCGGGTCACATCCCAGATTGGTGTCCCCACAGCCTGTGACACTGGGTCACACCCCAGATTGGTGTCCCCACAGCCTGTGACACTGGGTCACACCCCAGATTGGTGTCCCCACAGCCACCCTGCCTGTGACACTGGGTCACATCCCAGATTGGTGTCCCCACAGCCATCCCTGCCCGTGTCACTGGGTCACACCCCACGGCCACCCTGCCTGTGACACTGGGTCACACCCCACGGCCACCCTGCCTGTGACACTGGGTCACACCCCACAGCCACCCTGCCCGTGTCACTGGGTCACACCCCACAGCCACCCTGCCTGTGGCACTGGCAGTGAGACCTCCAGGTGACCCCCCCAGTGCCTCGGGGAGCAGCACAGTGACCCCAAACCCCTGCAGGGCCCAGCAGCAGCCCCAGGCACCCACGGTGATAATCCCTGCTGGCAGCAGACGCCGCCCCGGGCGCTCGGTGACATCCCTGGGGCTAATCCAAGCTGACCACTGCAGGGCACAGCCAGGGCGGCCACGGCCTCAGCACCCCCTGCAGCACTGCCCCAATCCTGCCCTATCCCGGGGTGACACCACTGGGGACCACCGTCCCTGCTGAGGGGTGCAGGAGCAGCCCCCCAGGCTGCCCCCCAGCGCTGCCCCCCCTCCTGCTGTCCCCAGCACGGCACTGGTGTCACCTGCGGGCTGCACAGCGGTTCTGCCCATGTCACACCTCATCCATCTCTGCTGAGATGTGCCGAGGTGCTTCCCGCTCCCAGGGTGGGGGAGAGGCGGCAGGGGGGGATTCCTGGAGCCTGCAGTGCTCGGGAAAAGCCCAGGCAGGGTCCAGGAGCCCCAACCCAGCCAAGGTGGGCACAGAACTGGCACAGAACTGGCACAGAGCTGGCACAGAACTGGCACAGAACGTGGCCAGATCTGTCCTGGCACTGCCAGCACAAGCCCCCTGCACCCAGTGGCTCCGAATGGAGCTGGCAGTGCCCACCCAGCCCAGGGCAGCCTCCAGGAGAAACGGAGGGAGGGATGGAGGGAGGGATGGGTGGATGGATGGATGGATGGATGGATGGATGGATGGATGGATGGATGGATGGATGGATGGATGGATGGATG